>CAJHZI010000560.1:337500-372277 GCA_905160935.1 Enchytraeus crypticus
TGTTACACTACTGAGCCGGATTTTTAAAAATTATTGGGCTGGCTTATGCAATTAATAGAATTAAGCAAGCAATAGAGATATTTTTCGGCTAAAATTCGGCTGGAAAACTTTAAATTAGGCTAATAACTTTGTTATTATCATATTTAATTCCCTTAATACATTTGTTAACAACATAATTGCAATCAAGTTTTATATAAATAAAAGTTGTCATGCTTTAATTAATATATACTTATCGCTTTTTAATAGCTCTCTCTCTCAGTGCATTGCCTACTAGCTGGTCCATGGCAAAATATAATGCCTCCACTCTTCTCTGTCTTCCGCTTTCCTCTTCTTGTCCACATATGATTGGGTCTCAGTAGGCCTACTGCTAATGAAATGATATAGTAATTGTGTGAGACCCAGTAATCAATGATAATTTTTCTTTATTTTGAGATTTTTTGCCTAATTGATCAATGGCGTGCTCATGGTAATTTTAGAACTAATTATTTTAAAGCAATATAAACTATTAAATATACATTTTAACAAATAAAAATACAAAATACATTTAAATACAAAATTATAACAATTAATGCAATAAACCCGGTTTTTGTATCGAGATAGCGAAATAGAAAAGAAAAGGTAACGCCTATGTTCTTATGTTTATATTCTTAGCGATGTTATAAGCTTTAGATTATTATGTGAAATTAATTAATTGCTTAACTGAAAAAGCAGATAGAATATTTTGTGTTGCTATGAAGTAAAAGCTGATAAAGCTAATGTTAATGACCGTTTCCTCACTCGAAAGCGATGTCAATGACGGGCGAGCCTAGGATTTGAACCTCGCACATACTGATCCGCAGACGAGTACCTTACCGACATAGCCACTGACTCCTGCCACTATGTTAATTGGAACTTGATTTCCTTCAAATTTTGGTTTGTGCCTGAAGTATCTGGGATTTTTGATTTTTTGAATTTAGATATTATTGTCTCAAGTGTGGCTAGTTCATGCGATTAGGCCTATAGTATTGAAGTTTTATTTAGTTTGTTCTGTCGTTTGATTACATTTATTTACAGAGATTTTACTTTACGCGTATTAAATTCATTGTTATTAATAATTAATTTACGTCGAATTTATGCATTTTAATGCTTCTTTTTAATAGTGTTGCTATTATATATCAACTTCTTTATTTGGTAACACTTGACAGGAAGAATAGTAACAGAAAATCATAAACATAAAAAGTAGGATAAAAAAATTAAACCACCACCAAAAAGTAAACAAGCATCATAGTGAATAATCAACTATGTCGATATCTATCACTTTTAAAATCACACGGTTAAACTGTTAGGCAATTTAGACCATTTTTTGAATAACCAGTCCAGTGAATGTCCGAGATTTTACTCTTAGATCAGCGCAGCCGTGATTCGAACCCACGAGGGGTCAATTCACTTCAGAATTTGTCATTTCAAACTTCAAGGCGTTACCTCTACGCTATTAAGACATTCTTAATTACACCAATTACACAGATTTACAGTTAGCCTAATTGGATCAAAATAGTCACTTCATACATTCTATTAATGAGCGTAGGCCTACATCTACTTCCTTATCCGCCATCATCGGATAGGAGAAAAATAGAAAACCAACAAAAACAAAAATCCAATACTACTAATAGTTAAACAAAAGTCAACATTGCACATAATAGTACGCAAATCAACATATACATGTAATTGAAAAAAATTAGCCACACCGACTTGTAAAAAGACTTATATAAGAAGTGCATAGTTTGACAGTAAGATATATTGTTTGATAACATAGTTGAGTAACTAAAAGGCAAAATTAAATGTTTTGCACAGATTGTCAAAGTTAGCGATAATATACCTAATTGTAATATGTTTTAGAACACTATTGCTGGATAACATGCAGTTCTTTCTTAAAAGGTTTATTTCTAACTTTACCCTAATATGGCTGAAATATAATTTTCCTAGACCCGCCATAATAGGTTTAACAGATTCCCATCTATTATAACGAAAGACTGATATAAAAGCATTATTCCAAGCTACGTTTAAGTCATGAATCTGGTTTTTTGTCAGATTAACACTAACAGTAGCAAATGATAATATGGGCAAGTAGTGAGTTTCAAGAAGGTATAATCTAGTGAGATCATTCATATGTAAAGATTTATTTAAAATACTATTACTGCTAGCATAAAATCTTCTAATAATAGCATTAGTATCCACATGCAGTACGTTATCTGTTTGAAATTAACACCTATTTACTTACAGCGATTTACACACTTTAAAGCTTTATCTTGTAAAATCATGGGCTTGATAGCGAAATTCGATGCTGAGCCAATAGCAATGCACATAGATTTATTAGTGTTAAATTCTAAATTTAGACGACTGAACGACAGAGAACATTGATATAGTAACTTCTGTAGGCCTAAAACTGTCAGTGAAATTAACAAGTCATCTGCATACATTATTACTCCTGCGAAGAGGGACCCAAATGCACAGCCAATTTTAGTATTCTTTAACTCTTCTATGCACGAATCGACAAAAATGTTAAACAGTGCAGATGAGAGCAGACCACCCTGCCTAACGCCACTCTTTATCAAGGAGTTAAAGAGTATGCTAGATTCCATCGAACACAGACATTAGAATACCAATCTTGAAGCACTAAGACTACCCATAAAGGCATGCCTCTAATTAATAAACTAGTAAAGAGCTTAAAGCGATTAAGTCTGTCAAAAGCTTTTCTGAGGTCAAGGGCAACTAGGAATATACTATTTCCTTTGTCTAAGAAATATTTTACGACTTCAGTCATCACGAAGATAGCCTGATACACCCAGAATTCGCTTTGAAACTAAACTGAAGGCTTTCAGTCAAACTGAAGTAGAGAGATAATCTTTGCAAATTTCAAGTATGACTAATTCAAATAATTTCGAGATAAGAGGTACTAAGGTAATGCCTCTGTAATTATTTGTGTCACTTTTGTCACCTAGCTTATCTTTAATAATTGGTACAATAACCCCAGAGCAGAAACCATCAGGAACACATCTCTGCGTAGCAATGCATTTAAAAGGTTTGTTAATGCTTCACAATAATTGGATGCGCACAGACTAAATTTTCCTTCATCAACTTATCAGCTACCCATTTAAGTTTCTGAATACATCGATCAACTAGCTCCACGTTTATGCATGCTAGGTCAGGCGAATAGGTATTGAAAGACTTGAACATAATTTTGTGAGTGGATAACTTGCTAGCTAGGCAGTTATCGAATTCGCGTTTCGCATCAATTACCGAGGTGGAATCATAATGATCCGACTGAAAATATTTCATAAATTCATCCGCTACAGGTTTGTCATCAGATGAACCATTTATGGAAATTTTTTCAGGTGCTCTCTGCTTACGGTTATTATGCATTTTTTTGGACCAAATTCTCCAAAATTCGTTGTTATTATTGCAGGCAAAATTCACAATAGATGTCTCATCATATCTGGAGTCATGGTCTCTAAAAGATTTCTTAATAGCGAGCTTATATTTACGCCTGGCATTATTTTTAATAGCGCAAATTAAACCAGATTTTGGGCGATTCATGCTATTCCAAATTTGGTGCCAAAAGATGGATTTTTCTTTTAATTCCATTAGATTGCTATCCCAGAATGGTTTCAATGATGTTGAGGGAATTTTAGGAATGTGAGCATTTTCTGCAGCTAGTAACGAATTTACAATGCTATTATAAAAGGTACTATTTGAATTTTTTTGCATTGATGTAGCAAGTAGTTTGACTAGTACATGAACAGGAGCTGTTAAATAGGTTTTCGCAGAAGTGCAAATTAGAAAGCGGAGCCTGTATAAGCATAATAAGAGTTCAAGTCATCTTTGTCCCATCTACGCTTAAGTTTCATGTTGTTATTATTATTGTTACATGTAGCTTTGTCAGGCGTAGAGGACTAATGGAATGTGGATGGGTGCATAATTAAGCTGTTGAATGAGATACATACTGGCCTGTGGTCACTATGATTTAATGGACTTTCGATGATTTCTACAGAGTTCATATTCAACTTCAATTGTTTAGAAACAAATACATGATCAATGCTTGTTCTAAAATCATAATAAGGATTGATAAATGTATATCTATCTTGACATCATTAGCAACCATATCATCACAACAGCACACGTTTACACTTGACAAAAAAGGGCTAATGAGGTAGAATCCTCTGCAGTTTGGAAGATTTTTGTCTTCAGAGCTAATTCTTAATGCAACTTTTGCAGCATTTTCTTCTAATGCTGATGTCATAGATAGGCAATTACTATGTTGACAATCTTCAGCGGGGCCTAGAACTCAAACAGAGACGTTGACAATGGGACTTTCCGGAAAGTTGCCAATATACAGTTAGGGGCTGGCTTATATTCCATCGTTGATAGGAGGCAGTCATTTCTCGACGACACCTATACGATAGATGACGCTAAACCATAGAATAAAGAAAATCCGTAGAAGTGTCAAAGGCAATCTCAAACATTGTAAACATTGAGTTCAAGAATTGCAGTGATGCCAATAACTAATTTTGCTAGCCGGAGGTAAACAATATCAGCTGATCGTTATTTAAAGGCATAAAATAATTAAGTTTTTGAACTTTTGCAAAGCTTTTGAACAATAGTGAAACACTTTAGTAGCACATTTATCGTCACATCCATCCAATATATCGTCATGACAAAAAACTATTTTAAACGAATTCCTATTAATTGGAAGTATATTTTTATAATACAAAATGCAAACAAATTTTATTTCAAATTTCTTAAAAGATTGTTCCCCGTTCTTTAGTTTCCGGATTTCTGGACTTTTTTACCCAAACGAGCAACAATACATCACCTTAAACCATTTAGAGGCCGAATATCATGAAATAAATCTGAAATTACAGAAATTACTATTATATACAAATATGACAAAGGGGCTTTGTTTACCCTCACGATTAAGTGGAGCATGTTGGAAACCAAGCCGCTCTTGTTACAAAACTGGTATCGCTGAAACAACAGTCATGCCATATCTACTTATTTTAAAGATCTTTGCATTAAACATATGTCGAGTCGGGTCTATATATCCAACCAAATTCTAGCCCCATGGGACTTGCCGGAAAGGCGTGATATATTCGTATGACATTCTTCGTACGAATATATCACGTTAAACCAAAGTCAATCAATCCTACTACAAATCTGTCTCGCATTTCTCATCATGTCTTATGGTATGACCTAGATATTTGAAGTTCCTTACCTTTTCCATTCTCGTACCATTTATTGTAATATTAACGTCAACTCTTTCCTGAGACACTCTCGTCACTTTTACCCTTGTGATTTTAATCTTCATAGCAGATTTCATTGCCGTATCGTTCAGACTATTCAGTGTCTTCTACATCTTGTAACAGTTTATTTTCTACTTTTATATTGTTTTATTCCCTCTTCTATGTCTTCCATGGCCTCTTCTATCATAGTCTCTGCGTGAATGATTAACAACAGCGGCGAAATGGTACAATATTGCCGTAACCCCCAACCCAATTCGTATTCTTCTCTGAATATTCTTGTTGAAGAATCATGATTACAGCTCTACGATTCACGTACAACTTAAAGAGTTTAGAATTGACCTTCTATCTCTTCAGTCAATTACGATACTTCAAAAAACGTCAGCATAATAATAATATATGTTTATACAATGTATATATATATATATATATATATATGACTTTCACAGCTGTTAGCCGCGCCCACTTTTAGACACCTGCCGGCATTGGCATCCATATTGGATTACGTTTGTTGATTTTTAGCATTACGTATGTATAAATATATATGCATATAAAAAATAAAATTTCTATGTACGTATATTGCAATTTGTAAAAATGCACACGATTTATTAGTAATATACACAGACAGTGTACCTGTGTGCCTCATGAAGTTATATGAAACTTACGTATGAAATATATGAGCTCCGATCTTACCGGTACGCCGTACTTTGTAGATTCGTTATGTAGCTGGATTCTATAGTTGAAGACTTAACTTAAATTAATTATACTCGTTCAGTAAGTCTTGAGGACCTGCAACACTAGTCTAGTCGTAGTTTAGTGCTTCAATACACAAAGACTGTAAAGGATTTAAATACAAACCTTAAGTCTTAAACTATAGGCTAGTGCAAAAGGCCTAAACTTTCAATATTTTTTTTGTGTACAGATCTATGTAGGCCTATATTCCAATAATTTGACTCTGTTTTGAGAAATTTGACCTTAATCTGCATTAAGGAAATGGCAGAAATGACAGAAGTTTTGCACTTACTAATTTCATCAAACCATTAAAGCTTGCCAACAATAGGCCTACCTTATATTTCGATTGCTAATTAAATACATAAGTACAAAATAAAACAGAATCACGTACATCGTGCGGACAGATTTTTGTTCCCTTTTGCTTAATTCCACTCATGGAGTCCAAATTTCTGCTATTTCTGCCATTTCTGCCAATTAGCCTGTCCCATGCACTAATTGGCAGAAATGGCAGAAATGCTGAAATTACGTGTAACAAAGCTTTCAAGAACCATCATGTCCATTACCAGTTCATTAACCTGTAAGAAAGAGCCCATGTCCATATGCCAGACACAATTTTATACCAAATTAAGATGAAAAACTACTTAAAGATACATATATGGCCGTGTATCATAAAGAGTTTTCTGCATCAAAATGGCGGCTTTGTAATGTAAACAAAAAATGACGTGTCCATGAAACCTCTCTATATAATGTCCCCGTATTGTTCCCCGGTGTGATTGAGACCATGCAGAATAGGGCAACTGTGTTGCGTGTCTTTGAGAGGCGACCAAGGAAAGAATTGAGAAAGGCAAAGGGGATCAAGCTCATATTTCCCCATGATTAAATGGCATACAGAACCAAAGAAATTAAGAAGTAGGGGAGAGCGGGGAAAGTTGATACAATTTTAACGTTTTGCCAAGTTTACAATTATATATTAGGAGATGAACAATCCAATCTATATATTATTTTAGCAACATATTTCAGTGATATATTCAATGCATAAACGTTCTGATACAAATAAACAACTAACAGTAAATTGACTTAAAATACGATAACCAAAATTGTATCATCCTGCCCCATAGCGGGGTAAGTTGATTCTGCTGAGGGGCAAGTTGATACACATACATTAGTTGATTGAACTGTCGCAAGATAGTGATACTCAAAGCTATATATTATTCAGAAAAGTCAGTAGTTAGAGAAAATTGCTTAAATCTATGGCTTTTTTCTCATACCGTACATCTACATGTACGTGTTACCACATAAGAATTTGTCATGGCGAATTTGTTATAAAAA
The DNA here is from genome assembly GCA_905160935.1 of Enchytraeus crypticus. NCBI lineage: Eukaryota > Metazoa > Annelida > Clitellata > Enchytraeida > Enchytraeidae > Enchytraeus > Enchytraeus crypticus. The sequence continues at coordinate 344,835 of CAJHZI010000560.1, forward strand.
TTCTATAATTATATATCATCATAAAAGTTGCAATTTGGACAAATGAAGTGCTGATTTTTATTTGTACAAACATAATGTGCCCACATTTAACACGCAATAACGTTATCCAGTTTGTTCTTGTTTCTCTATTTAAATGTGTCATGTTGATACATGTATCAACTCTCGTGGGTTCGACTCCCAGCCGCGCTGATCTGAGAGTAAAATCTCGGACATTCACTTTACTGGCTACACGGAAAATGGACTCAATTGCCTAGCGGATATAGCATGTGGTATTAAAAGTGATAGATATCAACATAGTTGATCATTTCACTATTATGTGTGTTATGATTATGATTATGATTATCAACTTGCCCCAAGCACGACGTATAAACTAGTCCATACTCTTGTATCAAAACAAAGTAAATTGGCGTTTATTAGTAGATTAACGTTAACAGCACAGTCCATGCACTGTCTAACTAGGCTTACTTTAATATAAAAAGATTAATAATTTTCGTAAAGTATTGATTATACAAGCTTATGAAGACATCCCTGATTATTTTAGATGAGTGAATAAAAACAATTTTTCTAATTTTTGGCTAAACCTCTTATTTCATTTTCTGACGGAAATATGTGAAGAAGTAGAACTACTGGGACTACATGTAGACGGCCTCTCGTTGGAAAGAAAATAAAACTAGCAATTTTATGCCACTTGTATCAACCTATCCTCGCATCAACTTGCCCCGCTCTCCCCTATATCTGAATTTCGTTAAATTTTATGATTCGTTGAAGAATGGCGTAAATAAAAATTAGTAGAAGTATCTGCAAAATCGAACATCTTGTAACAATTTTCCTCCAACAATTATTGATTCTTCCATATCTTTCAAGCTTCCTCCATCATTGCCTCCGTTAAAAAATAAAAATGTTAAACAGCAGCGGCGAAATGCTATAACCTTTTCTTACTCCACGTCCTATTTTACCTTCTTCTTAGTAATCAGGTATAGAAAATGGAAATTATTTTGTGGCACTAGAATATATGTCCATATAAATCCTGTAATTAATGAACTAGATTGTCTTCCATATTGTCAAAAAATGATTATAGGCCTGCATTTAATTAAATCGTCCATAATGGCCTACACAATCAGGCTACATAAAGCGTGTACCAGGAATATCGAAGCCATGCCTGTGTACCCATCTCAAAATTTGTTGGAGTATCAGAAATTTCGATCAGCATATACAAGAGTACTCTATGTTCCAAGGTTCAAAACAAGGAAGGGCATTCAACTTCTCTGAACCAACTGTTCAAAAGAATCTCAGTCTAGTCAGAACTCTCTCTTTCCAGCTTTCGAAAGAAACACAGAACTGATTATTCAATGGCTCATAGAGAAATCTGTGAAAGTACAGCCTTACTGAGACATTTTGCTTAGATCTATAAATCCTCTTATTATGCTATCGTTGCTAGATATTTAAACACTACATTAGGCCTACTTGTTAGAACACAAAATAGGAAAGCTAATGCTTGCTTATTTTCTTACAGATAATAGCTAACAATATTTTATATGTAACAGTATTTAATCAACAATATATTTAACGATTAACGGCTCACTACAGCTTATTGTTTTATGAACCATATATTTTAACGCTTGCAGTAAACTTACTTGGCATTCAGACTTGGCATGCAGCTCAATGAATGGCATGTAACTCAGTCAGCATTCTTTAGGTAGCCTATGCAATGACATGAGTGTATAAACTGATTAACAGTAGCTAGGTCAGAAAATCATTGTTTTAGATTTTTAACATGGACGAGCAGATTTCGAATACTAAACTTCATTCGCTAATATCGCTTCGAGAGATGCTTGATCATGCATACTGTTCTAAGAATGTCTTATAATTAAGTACTCCATTGTGCCCTGGATCCTGATTGCACCCACTTTCTTAATTCTCTGGAATTTATGCACATTCCCTCAACTCTTTTCTCCTGGCTTCGGCAGCAATTTTGACAGGAGATTATTACATCATCATCGCTTCGAGAGGTGCTTGATCATTCATACTGTTCATCATCATCATCTACCCTTGAATCCAAGTTTAACTAGGGTCGGAATACCAATAGACCTTCTCCCTACCTCTCTGTCCACATAATTGCTGAATCTTATATTTTCCATGTCTCTCTCAATTACCGCATCCCATGTCAGTTGTGGTCTACCTCTCTCTAAGTTAACCTCCATCTCATCCCTCCAAGCTCTTTTCACTACATTCCCCTCTGCCTTTCTCACTACATGACCATACCATCTCAATCTCGACTGAGCCAATCTATCCAAAACAGCTATGCTCAGTACCATATATCATCATTGGCCTAATCACTGAACTATAGAATTTTCCGTTGAGTCTTTGTTTTACTCTCCTATCAGTTACACAGCACTCCACCAGTAGCTGCCCTCCTCAGACTGGATCCTACTATTAACCTCCTTTTCCAGCTCCCATCCCATTCCATTTCAGATTCCAAGTAATAAAAGTTTGTTACCTTCCTTAGGTCCAACCCCTGTCATATAAACTATAGTAATTTATCCCTTCATCCTTCCATCTACTCTCCAAATGCTCCGCTTTTTATCATTCACTCTCAGCCCTTTGCCTCTCTCAAATCGTCCAGCATTTCACTTGCATTATAAAACCCACGAGCCAGTCTGTCTGTGTGAAAAAACGTTGATTACTGCGCAGTCATCTGGCGAGATTAAATTTAATCGCAACGTATGGACGTATTCGACGAAGATCACGGATATGGAACAAACATGCTTGTGACGTTTTAGTTATGTGTTCGTGGAAGGTTAGGTGTTTATCAAGGATATCACCGCGATTTCTTATAGAAGAAACAGGTGATATTTTAATACCGAAGATAACGAAAGAGTTTTTCCATTCAGCTTCTGAAGCTGTTGAGGTGTCCCAACCAATAAGAATTCAGTCTTAGATGGATTAAGTGCCAAGAAATTAGCAGAAATCCAAGAGGATATAGACTGAAAACATTTTTGCAGGAGGGTTTCAGCATCAGAATAGGATTTAGGGTGAAACAAGTGTACATTTGAGTGTCATCACCATACAGTTAATGATCAAGAGAATGAGAAGAGATTAGAGAGCTTAAGGGTGTTGTAAAGGATATATTACATATCACATATTATATATTAATATTACATATTATATATTATGTATCATACGGTTATTGACCAAGGAGTTGGCGGTCGGGGATCTACCTCGTACACCGCTGCGGGAGGTTAATTCGCTCCCCTGACCCGTATTTTTAGGTGTGTTGGGTTTTTGCGGGTAAAATGGGGTTTTTCTTGGAAAACTGTAGTTTCGTTACCATAGGTTTATAAGTTCTCTCTAATACTTCGTTGTTCGTTACAGTTCTTGATTGTTTACATGGTGATCTGATATGTTTTTTTAATATTTAATTTGGGAATTAAGTAACTTTGTAATTTGATTAATTTGATTGCCTAATATGATTGACCTAATTCCGGACACCACGGTTTGACATTTCTTTCTGATTGTGGGAGATATCCATTCAAAATTTTAGAAGTCTATGAAAAACTTAGAACTCATAAATAACTGACGTATTTTATTATATCACGGCACACTGGTTCAGGAAGCACAGATGCTTGTTTAAGGGCCCATTTCCTCCTTCCTCTCCATGGTTATTAGTAATCGTTGCCTTTTGATGGATGGCGCATCAGTTGCAGCCGGCGCGGATTTAAGAATAACATTCCCTCGCCCTGGGATTTTTCCTTCCTAAGCTGTCAACACTCGGTCTTCCAAGGGGTTCACCCACAAAGTATTAACCGAGGTCGATGTAGCTGAACTTCGATAATTGACGCGCAGCTAAACTAAGTGCGCTAAATCGCGCCAAACGGCCTGTTTATGAAGTGTTCATTATTGAGGGAGATTGTAGAACACTATATAAATTGCGCATGCCATTTTTATTGTTGAGAAATATAATAGAGATTGACTTTGAATAAAATTATTATTCTCTGTTTATAAAATATTAATTTGTTTGGCGAAGGTATTTAATATTAAAATTTAAAAAAAGTTTGGCATCCCATATATCCCTATTCGGGGTCGACACTTAAGGGTCTAGATAGGAAATGGAACATTAGGGTCGCGTATATATCGATTTGACACCTCTACATTTGCACGACTAAGTTTTTATTTCTTCACGTCGAAAAGGAAGTCCCGACGTCATGACCTCTCGTTCTAGAGGCGAGCTCTCTATCACTCCGTCACGAGTCATTCAATTTATATTAAATCAATCTTGAAATTTAATAATGATATTTAATTTGGTAACACTTATCTCTCTCTGTATGTCAAAAGCATCTTTGTGATAAATAATGATATTTTAATTACTCATTTAAAAAATAAATTTCTATTTAAAATGCTGAAATTAAGATTAGTTTAGGCCGACAAGTGGGCCAAAAGTCTGTGGGTTTTCAGTTTTGAAACTGATGAGCCCACACACGAAAAAATTTATCTGTTCAGATATCTGAACAGATAAGTTCGATGGCAAAACTGATCGTGTGTGGCCACTATAAAAGTATTATAGATATAAAATATGAAGTATGAAGTACCAAGAAAATTACTTTACCTTAGTAGTTCCCAACCTTATGTGGGTAAACAGGATTGTTTTCTCAAGGAATGACGCCCCTGCCCAGTAAATGTTAGTCGAAGCTGAGGAAGGTATAGGGGGCCCACCTTGTCATAAGCAAAATCCCCCAAAATAATGGTATATCTAAAGGAATGATATATCTAAAGGAACCCATGTTATACCCATGTTATAGATGATTTAAAGATCCACTCATATGTGGATGTGAAGAGGAAAACAGAAGATAGAGAATAGTGGAGGCGTTATATAGTGGATCTGCCAGTAGGCAGTGCACTAAGAGAGAGAGAGAGAGTGGTTTTCAACCTGCTTAACCCAGCGAACCCCAAATCCCAATTTTTTTCCTTTCAGTTGGCAACCCCGACCCCCGAGTTTTTGAATACTTTTCTGCTGCATTTTGTTAACCCATTTGCCATTGGTGTTGCGAATACGCAACGTCAAGTATGAAATTGCACATAAATATTTTTTCACCATAAATTAAAGAAAAATTTTCTAAATGCTTCTTCAGTCATTTAAGAAAGTAAATAATTATATAAATATTTAAAATACTGAATACTTACGTACTTGAAGTTACTTTTTGAATTTTCAATGAAAGTCAATAGATAATAAATTCATTTTAATCAGTCAATAAGTGCTGCGATATATGCACTGTTTACCGCAACGTGTAATTAAAAAATTTGCAATGATATGAAGCAAAAGGTGATATAAATGTTTTACTTGGTTAGTATTAAGTGTATTTCAATTGAAGAAAATTAATCAATAAGCTATTTCTAGGTTCAACTCGTAGCTGCACGTAGAAATTGTGGCATTTTGAGTAATGTCACTGACTTCACTCGAGAGCGATGTCAGTGACGGGCGAGCTCACAATTTGAACCCCGCATATTCTGGTCCGTTGCATCCGCGGTCAAATATCTTACCGACATTGCCATTGGCTGGAGCTAGTGGCGATGTCGGTAAGGTACTCGACCGGGAATCAGTATGTTTGGGTTTCAAATCCTGGGCTCGCCTGTCACTCATCGCTTTTGAGTGAGGAAAGTGACGTTAACATTAGCTTTTTTAGCAATGGTGATGTCGGAATACTTTGTTAGCTTTTTTACTTACTTTGCTACAGTACATGAATATTTAATATTGAATGTTCGTTAACATGTTTATATCAGTGTGTACTGTATAGTTTATTTATGGCACATTGCAATGCTAATGCTTATCTTATTAGCATACACATGCAATGTACAGTTGTTTAAATTATATTATTGTTTAAATTGCTACCCAACTTTCTGAAATAAAAATAAAAATAAAGTTTTGAACTTTTGAATAGCAGTCTCTGTTCTAATGTAATGATTGTGCATGCTTCTCATCAAAAAGTGTATTAATACGTGGTTTTGGCATTGCTGTGGAGACAGCACACCACAAGTCATCTTTAGTACTTAGGTTATTTGTGGATTTTGATTTTATATCCGGCAGAACAAAAAAGATAGCCTCATATACATATGTAATGGGAAATGATAGCAACAATAGGCAACTTCTGCCTGATCTCTTTGTGACTGTAATCTGTTAAACCATGAAATTGCCAAGGGCAGAGCAGAAATTTCAGTTTTCAGAGGATCGTCGTTTATCAAATTTATCTTGTCAATACCTTTCCATTTCCTTGTTTTTCTTCCATTTTATCTAACATTTTGTTTGTAAGCCATGGATTTTTTAAAGCGCTTTTTGCTTTGAGAAGATCATATTAGCTATATTATAATTACCTTTAGCTTTTGTCACATTTGGTACCTAGAAAGATACCGTCATCCCTGGCACATCAGGAAAATGTAATTAATATCAAAAGATATTCACAAATTGCGTTCATATATTTAGATATTCACAACAAGGCGTTGGAAGTGTGGATTTGAAGAAGAATGCTGAAGATTAGCTGGACTCAAAATGTTACAAATGAGTAAGTTCTGGAGAGAGTTGGCACGGATAGGCAGTTGATAAATGTATTTATAAATAGGAAGAAGAATTGGATAGGACACATTCTGAGGGAGGAAGGTCTATTAAAAGAGGTCATAGAAGGTAGAATGGAAGGAAAAAGAGGCAGGGGCAGGCAGAGATCAGGTATGTTAGATGATTTAAAGACCCACTCATATGTGGAAATCATGAGGAAGGTGGAAGACAGAGAAGAGTGGAGGCATTATATACGATTAGAGCGTATGAAATAGTTAATGTTCTAATTCTTCAAATATCTAATAAGAAACATTAAACCAACTACAGGATATCTATGGGAGGATATCTATGGCTTAACGGTTAGAGTATTCGCGTCGGATACAAGTGGCCTGGGTTCAAAGCCAAGGTCAATCAACAAATGGTGGATATCCCATTGGGACATGGTAGGTTAATCTTGTATCGGAGCTTGCTGCCGATTGGCGTTGTTAATAGCAAAGATATGATTAACCATGGAAAGGATTAATAATAACCTGCCAGGAACCTGTAAAGCGGTCTCAAAGACCGGACACCGGCCATGACACTGCTATAGAAATTGTCGGAGGTTATTATTATTATTATTATGTATTAATTAAAGGACTATAAATTCCTTAATTAATGTTTTCTTTTATTTCTTACTAAACAAATGAAGTGTACTACAAATTAGAACAAATTGAACAATGTGAATGAATAATTAAATTACTCAAGTTAATAATAATAATAATAATAATAATAATAATAATAATATCGTTATATAAATAAACAATATACTAAAGACATTAATTTGAAGTTTTTATATCAGATTCTCAAATATTCAGACTAATACAGTCTGTCATATAATAAACAAAATATAATTTTCACAAAGAGATATGCTTTATATATTGCTAATTGCATGAATTTTGTACAATACAAATTCATCCAAATAGAGTTCAAAAGAAAACTAATTTACCTTCCACCAAATGAGTTGTCACCCATGTACAAATGACTAAAATTTGCCGCCCATTTCTAAATCTGTAAGATTTGGCTTTCTCTAACACTTTGGCTTGGATTCGTATTACACGAACTATAGTTCTGGTCATGAAATAGTACTAAACTGGAGCCGCTTCCTGTACAAACGGGTTTAAAAAGCTAGGCAAATAACTGTATGCAAAACCTCTGAGACAAAAAGAAAATCTATTGGATGAAGTCAACTGATACATTTGTGTCACACAAAAGACATGTACTCGTAATAAAATACGGTCAGCATAAGCAATTCATTCTTAGTGCCTTCGCTGCTCTGATCATATTTTAAAATTCAGTTACACTCGAAGAAATAGGTTTCACTTTATAAAATATATTCCACAGTTTAGTTAAATTCATAGTTACATCTTTACAACACGAGACCCAAAGAGCGATCAAAGAGCAATCAAGCATCGAAGGTCATCAAAACAGAACACATCTAGCTTAGAGTGTGAACGACAAATCCATAATGACGTCAAGCGTACATCAAATAAAGATATCAATCTGCGACTGGCAGCTTCTATTTTAATAGCCACATTCAGCTGACACCATTTTTCAGTTACTCCTCCAATTTCATTGTCCTTCCATTTCTTTATTTTCTTTTCCACTATTTCCTGAAACTGACTTTGTATCTTGTTCAAACTGTTCATATTCTATCTCTTATTGCAATTCTTCTTAAGTATTTGCTTTAGCTGCCGTCAATTTTTGCGATTACTAGGTTGTGATCTGAATTAACATCTGCTCCTGGATCTGCCTTCAATTTTTCTTACTATTTCTGTACCATTTTTTTTATCAGAATGTAGTCTAATTGGTACCTTTCCTCATTTTCAGTGTTCCTAGATTCTTCCACCTGTAATGTCTTCTTTTCTCATGTTGGAACCATGTGTTCATTACTACTTGTTTCATTCTGTAGCAGAAGTTCTTCAGTTTTTGTCCTTGCTCATTTATTTTTTCTGGAACAAATTCCACAACTTCATTTCCCTCTCTTCCTTCACCAACAACTGCATTCCCTATTACTATGACTTGATCTGTGGCTTTTTCCCCTTTGATCTTTTCTTTTTTACTTATCATTTGATCATTTCTATTTTTTCTTACATTTCTTGAATGTTCTCTTGCCGACGTGGGCACATAGTCTTGTATAAGCACCAACTCTACTGGATTCACTGTGATATTGACTCGATATCAACTAAAATTGTGCAGCTATCTGCAAATTATATTATTAACCTCTTACCTGTATTATCAATAAATCCTTTGAATTGGCTACTTTCCAACTAATTTTAAATTATCAAAGGTTATCCCAATTCATAAAAAAGGTAAATTAGATAATATTGAAAATTACTGACCTGTCTCTTTATTAAGTGACCTAAGTAAAGTTTTTAAAAAGCTCAGGCATAAATATGTTACTATTTTTTAAGATAAGTTTAATATTTTGAGTGAAAATCAGTTTGGTTGTAGACTCAACTACTGAAGCTTCATTTAGTAGTGCTAATCTGTTATCTAATGAGCAAAATAACAAAAGAAATCCTAGGTAATAGTGGGTATATTTTTTGACCTCTCAAAAGCTTTTGATACCTTGGATCATAATATTTTGCTCTATAAATTGCAATAGTATGGCATTGGAGGTACTGCTTACAATTGGTTTAACTGATATTTATCGAGAATAAATCAATTTACTCTTGTTGGTGGTAGTAAATCTAGTGTTATCACTTAAAATTCGTCTGCTAATCAAGGATGTTCTCAAATTAATTACTGGTTTAAAACCAATAGGTTAACTATTAACTACTCTAAATTGTATTGTTTTGTTTTACCCTACAAAAGAGGATGATGATTTATCCGTACTAAGAGTCTGTGTATTACACTTAACAATATTTGACTATTTGTATTAATAGAGCTAATGTTACTAATTTTTTAGTCTTAATAATGGATGAAAATTTAACATTTTGTGATCACATTAGATCAGTGGTATGCGAAATTAATAGCTATATGTATGTTATATAAACGTAGACAGTATATCCCTTTGATAATAATAATAATAACGACAATTAGAGTGCTACAGTCATCAATGACAAAATCGCGCACTACTGAGTCTAAATCAAGCCGGCGAGCAAAATGAGAGGTCCAAAAACGGTGCAAATTCAAAAATCCAGAAAATCATTTCAAAGTAAAAGGAATTAAAGAAAAGGAGGTTTAGGCGCTGGTCGCAACTCATGGACACTGGATGGAAAAGGGAGATGAAAAAGATAGGTCTTCAACTGCCTATGGATCTGCTCATAGGATATGATTTAGGCTGATGTGATTCAAAGGAAGACTACCGAAGATTGGATGGAAGAGAATTCCAGATCTTTGATGCAGCATGCTGGAAAGAACGATTAGATAGCTTAGAGCATGAAGGTAAGCTAGGTCTTGCAAGAGTAATTAGTTTAGAAGACCAAGTAACAGCAGGCTGCATCACTTTAATCAAGTGAGACATACAAGTACGTCCAGGGATGGTGATGGACTGATAGGTTAGCGAAGCTGTTTTGTAAATGATAAACTATTTAATCTTTAGTCAGCGCAAAGACTTTAAAATTTGCTTAACATGTAGTCACATGTAACTACAGAAAATTTCTCTCGCAAGAGAATTCTTAACAAACTGCAACCGATCAATCTCACAGCGAGGGAGATTTAAAAACAGATAATTGCAGAAGTCCAATTTGGATTGCACAAGAGCTGCACCAGTTGTAGCAGCTGTTCCACGTGACAAATATGGACGAATTCGATGAAGAGCATGGATTGGGAAGAAACATGCTTGTGACGTTTTAGTTATGTGTTCACGGAAGGTTAGGTGTTTATCAAGGATTACATGAGATTTCTCACTGAACAAACATGTGATATTCTAATACCAGAAGATAACGAAAGAGTTTTCCCATTCAGCTTCAGAAGCTGTTGAGGTGTCCCAATCAACAAGAATTCACGCTTAGATGGATTAATTGCCAAGAATTTAGCAGACATCCAAGAAGATATAGACTGAAAAGATTGCTGCAGGAGGGTTTCAGCATCAGAATAGGCTTTAGGGGTGGAACTAGTGTACATTTGAGTGTCATCAGCATATAGTTCGTGATCGAGAGAGAGAGAGAGAGAGAGAGAGAGAGATATGTGTTTATTTCAACATCAACACCAAATCACTGACAAATGCAAAGAGAAATAAACGTTTAAATGAAATAAAATTTAAAAAATTCCCAGGAACACAGTGAGTCAAACAGTCTATAAACGCCAGAACAACTGCCGTCAGGGAAGATGATACACATCTTATCTAGCTGACCACCGTCTATAACTCATTAATGACATACATGTATAATGCAAAATCAATCGAAATAAAAATTTATCTCAGAATTAATGAACAAACTAAAAGAAAGGAAAATAAATTACAAATTAATCTGATTAGAAAGCAGTTACTAAGTCTCAATTCTATCTGAACATTTACACAAAAAACGAAAATATAGACATTTACAAGCCATCAAACAATATACATTTGTAATGTTTGGTGAATTCAGCTAGAGACCTCGAACTGCGGATATCAGGAGGTATTTGGTTCCAAGAGAATGGGAAGAGATCAGTCAGCTTAAAGGTGTTGTACAGAGGTTGAAGAGGATAGGACCAATAATGCTGCAGGTACCTTTTACCATTCATTAGATCAATCTAGGTTAGAGTATGGCATTTAAGTTTATGCTAATACAACTAAGCAATTATTACAGCCTCTGCATTTTGCTTGTAATCTTATCTTAAGAACCTCGCAGAGTAAACAAAAATTTTGAAATGTGAAGCATCTCTACCAAACTTTTAATATTTTACCTTTTCACCAATTATATAAACGAGCTGTTGGTAAATTAATCTATAAATGTCAGGAATTTTATGAATTTATCTGTGTCAAGTGCCACTAGGAATATTTTCATTGATAATAATAATAATAATAATAATAATAATAATAATAATAATAATAATATAGATTTAACGTCCTCTTCCTCTCCCATGGATGATGTCAGGGACGTCCACAATAGCATTATCAGGGAAAATATGCATAATCACGCAAATAGTTCATATCAAACTACCTCTCCACTAACAGGAACCCTAACAGATGCAATGCAAAATCTATAACTGCGTTTTCTTAGCAGTATAGTGTCTACCTTTTTGATGAATGGTTTTGCTAGTTTACATGGTCGAAGAAATGTAATTGTTACAGCGTTTTTATTTTGATTTATTGGTATTTTTATTAGTCATTTAGTTCTGTATATACGTCTAGATTATAAGTTCAACTTTACTATGAACTCTCTATTAAGAACTATTACTAAATACTAGCTTAATTAAGAACTCTAAGAATTATGGTTATCATGGTAGTCAGCTAGATAAGATACTCTGTATCTTCACTGACGACCGATTTTTCTCACGTTAGTTGTTGGAATTGCTGTTGATGCATTGTGTGTCCTTTATGCATTTGGTGTTTTTGCTGAAAATAAGCATATTATTTATCCTCACCAGCTGCAACTTATCGCTGCTCTGAAGAACACTTATTATCTTTTCACTTAAATTTCTATCCCATATCATCGCCATACCTTTCTCCCTTTCTTCCAACTGGAATATGTGACCCTGTAGATCTCACTTATAAATCTCCGGTGCTCAACCATCTCACTTCACTCAACCCTAGGATTTTTATTATACCTTTATCCTTTTCCTTCTTTGCATTTCTAACTTTACCCTTTCACCCGTAGTTATCAGATTCCATGTTTTCACATTTATTCTTTTGGGATGCATGGAATGCCCTCTTGTTTGGTATATCCTTGAGGCACACTCGAGGTGACGACTGGCCTTGAGATTCTTAATACTCCCTCCCCATTTACGGGGTGTGCGGGACTGGGGGCTTACATTCTTGTGTTGCATACCATATTTTTGGGGATTCTGCTTATGGGATGGGCCTCTTATGCCTACCTCAGCTCGATTAACATTTACTTGGCTGGATCGCCATTCTGTAAGGAAACTATCCTGTTTACCCAATATAAGACTGTCGTGTTTACACCACTCCATCCAATATAGCCCGGTATAATGGATTATGGGGTGGGGGAAAAAATTACAACAGTTCCACTGCTTTTTCAATTCTCACTTTAATTGGGGACGGGATTAGCGCACTCGGTTAAGCTGCGCGTCAGTTGAACGAAGTTAAGCTCCATCGCGCCGGTTAGTACTTTGTGGGCGACCACCTTGGAAGACTGAGAGTTGACAGCTTTGAAAGAAAAAATCCCGAGGGTGTTGTAAGGTTATTCTTAAATCCACGCCGGCTGCAATTGATGCACCAACAAAAGGTAACGATTACTAATAGCCATGAAGAGGAATGGAGGAAATAACGAAAACTACAAAAACAGAAACTTAAGAAGGGAAACTATATAGCACATGCGGTATGTCATGTGTGTAACTATATGAAATAAAAAATAAAAAAAATAAAATATCGTATGAATTATAATTCGACCACGCTTGGTATTAACTTATTTAAACACTTCTTAAAAAACTTATATCAACTGTATTTGTATCAACTATATGAGAATAGAGAAGTAAAAATGATCTTTATTTTCTTAATTTTCAAAAGTTCGTCACCATTTAGGCCTACATGGCTACAGTTAGCGGGATTAAATGGTAGAAAATAATTTTTAACGGTTTGGAGTATACTGAACTAGTGTCTGACAACCATTCTTAAAAATTATTATAAATTAATTATTGGTGTTTCAATTCTGCAAATGTTTCCATTTGCATATTATTCAGTCGACAGATGGTGGTGCATTGAAGTACACTCAAATATAAGTAAACCCTGGTGACTGAGCTAGTGAATTTATCAATGGCTCAGTTTGCTCACCTCAGTGGATAAACGTTTCTATATAAAGATATTCTATTGAATTCACTCATCCATTGAAATCTTGATAGATAATTTTATAGTGTCAAGTAAAGTCATGAACATTTTGACTCCTCGTGACCTCTTGGGTACATTTCCCGAGCTGACCTAGCTGACCAGTGGCGACGATGGTAAGATACTCAACCACAGATCAGTACGTTCGGGGTTAACTTATTCAATCCTGGGCTCGCCCATTACTGATATCGCTTTCGAATGAGGAAACTGACGTTAACCTTGACGTTAACTAGCTTTTTACCAGAGTAAAAGTTGTCAATTATTATTGGACGTATCGGAAATTTTTTGGTATAAATTCTTTGCCCATAAAGCGATATAGGCGCTTCATTCCCAGTTCTAAACTTTTAAATACAATATCTTCTTCTAGTGTACTGGCTAAGCAGGTCCATTGCATATAAACCTTCCAACAAATTCCATCCTTAGTTTTTATTTTCAGCTCTATATAAGAATTTGTTACCAAATCATCCATCGTGCCATATCTTGGTCTGTCTCTTAACTCTTCCCTGTCAATCTTCCTTCTATTACATTCCTCAGCAAACCAGTCTCCCGTATTCTATGCCCTATCCAGTTTTTCTTTGTATTTCTTATCGCATCTATTAACTATCTCTCAGTACGAGTCTTTCAAGAACTTTTCATTTGTTAATTCTGTACGGCATTTAATCATGGGGAAATTTAGTGATGAGGTGGGTCTTCTTTGCCTTACTCAGATCCTGCCGTTATGGCCTCCTACATGCACATTGCAGCTTGTTTTCGGTTGCCCCATTCTACAGTGGTCCCAACCACATCTGGGAACATCATGGGGAAATACAATATATGAAGTGTTTGAATTAAATACAATGTGGGACCCTTAACATATTTATGTAAGCTTTCAAATTTTTATATCGTTCCTTCCAGGAATATTCATCGTATATAGTGGAATATACTTTGTATATAGTGGATCAAAATCCTACAAGAATACTAAGAAGAAGGTGAAATAGGGCGTGGAGTAAGACAAGGTTTTTAACATAAATGGTACGAAATTGGAACATGCAAGGAGTTTCAAATATTTGAGTCGTACTGTAACCGATGACGGGTAATGTGAGACTGAAATATGCAGTAGGATTGCACAAGCAAAAGAGGTCTTTGGTTAAAGCTGGTTAACGTCAGTTTCGTAACTCGAAAGCAATGTCAGTGAAGGCGAGCCCAGGATTAGAACCTACAAATACTGATCTTCGGTAATAGGAAAGAACTGTTAACAAATAGTCTAAAGAAAGACACAAAGATAATGATAGTGAGAACCTTGGTTTTTGCATTTATATGAATGTGAAACATGGACCTTAAGGAAGGAAGACATCAGGAAACTAGAGGCATTGGAAATGTGAATATGTGCATATTCGCTGTGAATATTCACATCTCCGAAATGTGTATATATGTGCATATTCGCTGGACTCAAAAGGTTACAAATGAGGAAGGTCTGGAGAGAGTTGGTACGGATAGACAGTTGATAAATGTATTAAGAAATAGGATAAGAGTTCGATAGGACACTTTCTAAGGGGGGATAGTCTACTAAAAGAGGTCATAGAAGGCAGAACGGAAAGAAATATGCATAACGGCACACTGGGTCAGGAAGCACAGATGCTTGTTTAAGACCCATTTCCTCCTTCCTCTCCATGTTATTAGTAATCGTTGCCTTTTGATGGCGCATCAATTGCAGCCGGCGCGGATTTAAGAATAACCTTCCATCACCCTGGGATTTTTTCCTTCCTAAACTTTTACCAACACTCGGTTTTCTAAGGTGGTCACCCACAAAGTACTAACCGAGATCGATGCAGCTTAACTTCGATAATTGACGCGCAACTAAACCAAGTGCGCTAATACTGCCGTCAGTTTCTGATGGAAATAGAGGTAGAGTCAGGCCGAGATTGGAAGCGTGAGATAATTTAAAGATCCAGTCATATGTGGACATGAAGAGGAAAGTGGAAGACAAATAAGTGTTGAGGCGTTATATACCATGGACCTGCCCGTAGGCAGTGCACTAAGAGAGAGAGAGAGATAGTGGACCAGTGATCAAGACTAGGACGCCTGACAAGGACTTGGAATCAACAATTTAGGACTCAGACTTGAAATTTGCAGACTCGGATATATGTATGCTTATGTCAGTAAAAATTGTGTAACTAAATCTTAGGATCTCGACTTTTCTGTAGTTACCTCACTGATGGGTTTTTAATTTTTGATATAGTTTTATGAAAAATTGACTTTTTCCATCAGAAACTATATACTGTGAGATACTGCTGTTGATCTGTAAGAAAGGCTACATAATCGTATTCGTTTACCAGTCTTAATTATTAAACTATTATCAAATAACAAATATAATTAACATTTGTCGATAACGAAGGACATATTTGCTATACAGATGCTTCACTTTAAAAGGAAGTCAGAAAATGCAGATGGAGACTCTGGTCAAAATCACGGTTTGGTTATTTTGTAGTTTATATGAGTTTAGTTTATCTTCTTATCTGTTGTGTGATAAAATAATGATCTGGGTGTTTTATCTTTCCCTTTATTATAATATTCTTATTAATTTTTATAATAATAATAAGAATATTATTATTATTATTTTAATGCCCTGGGCTGTATTGGGTCCTGGGCTAAAAAATAAGATAAAGGAGACTTTATTTAATTGCCCTTTCAGCTCTGCGGGACGTATATATACGTCCCCATACTATACTGCAAGAAGTATATATTGTTATTATATACGTCCAACATCTGATAAAATTAATATAGCAGCCCATACATTGCAGTATCTGAACATTGACTCGTTTCAACATTTCAGTATAGTTCAAGCTTTCTATTCATGTCAAACAATAGATTTTCGGTCTCTCACAGCCGAAGTTATAAAACTTTTCTTCTTTTGATAAACACATTTATTTTCCAGTATTTGATTATAGATTTTGAAACCCAATATAGATTGAAGAATAATTATATATTATAAAAGGAGTATAAGAAGAAATCTCTCCAATTTATCTAGTTATGATAACAAAATCACTCAAATTGATCTTATTTCAGTTCTTTATAAGTAATAATTTATAATTTCTGAATCTGCCTAGAATAAATTTATGCTGTATGTAATATGAAGTAAAATTAGATGGAATAATATAACATCATGTACTATACATTATTGTCCTATGAAATACACATTTCATGTGAACTTGCATGGGTAATTGGACCCTTCCTAATTAGGAAGAATATATTGGAATATATAATATATATATATATATATATATATATATATATATATATATATATATATATATATATATATATATATATATATATAGGCAGAATATATTTCGGAGCAAATATGCCTCACCAGAACGTTTGGATGATGAGTCATCGCTTCTCTATAAAGGTCGACTATAGCCTACTTCAAGAAGTAGTCTACGTTTTTGCCTTGTGCAGCTCAGATGGATTTATGTATAGTTTCGAAGTTAATTCTGGTATGATGTGGTATCAATCGCTGGCTAGGTACCTGTCTGCGTATACGAGAAAAAAAGAAATTTTGGCTGTGAAGTTCTGTGCTTCAAGCGATAATTATGTTTTGACACCCCAGTATATAGCCAAACTTCAGCAGAATGAACTACAGATGTCGGACGAGATCTAAGGCAGCATTTCATGAAGCCGATGCATATCCATGAATGCACCTTGAATGCACCAACTGACCAGTCAGCATTTGTGCATCTATGCACTAGTGCGCTAAACCTCAAACCATCTATTGTTTTCACAAAACGATTAGGTAGACCAAGTTCAACTGGTGTCCCTCGTCGATTATTAGTAGGGGATATCGTCAGAAGGTGAGGCCTTCAATATTTGTCAGCTGGCAAAGAATCTTCGAAATTCAGAAGATCCGCAGGTTGCCTCTAAAGTGTACATAAACGCCCATCTGTCTCCTGAAGAGAGCAATCAACAGTAACTAAAACGTCAAGCTAAACGTGAGCGCGGCCAGAGAACTCGCACTGTGGAGGCTAATCAGCCAAGTACTCTCACTCTCTCCGACTTTCCTCCTCTCATCTCCCATAGACTAACTGTCAACACTAGTAATCTAAACCCTGCGGCAACAGCATTCACGGCTCCTGGACAAGCTCTACTCAGCACTTCGAACATCCAATCCAACCGCACAACTAACGTAGGATGCCCTATTCAAAACGTCGCAATTGCGAGTTCAGTGAATCCTTCACATTCTGTATCTACATCTTCGCTTCACGTCCAAAACTGACTTAATAGAAATCATTCTACTGCTTTCACTAGCAGAATGGAACATATGAGTAGTCCTATCTACTCTCGTCGACACGTGATCCATTACGTAATACAACTCTTATATCTATGATGAATCATGACTCAAAGATAAAATGCCTGCTCTCAAACATTCAGCGTACTAATAATAAGATCTCTGAATTAAACTTATTCAGGTCCAAATTTAATATTGACATTGCTTGCTTCTGCGAAACCTGGTTAAACGAATCAACTCTGGACAGCATGATTGTAGGTAATGATTTCTGTGTATTTAGGAGTGACCGGCCCAATAGGAAGGGTGGAGGAGTGGCAATTATCGGTAGGATAAAATCAAACTTTAAGCGTCTAGAGCTGCCTAGTCGTTATAAAAATCTTGAGATAGTGGTCACTGATGCATTATGTGGCTGTTCCAATAATGGTATTCGCCTTCTAGTAGTATACTATCTGCCTGATAAGGTTAATGACAAGGCTATGTGTGAACTTTTATTATCTGCTTTTATGTTTATTAACGATACCATGTTATCAATATGTATTGTAGGAGATTTCAACCTTCCCCATATGTATGGACTGGAAAAATAATTCATCCCCTAACATCCAAACGTATATTAATTTTTATGCTTCTTTTCCAATAACTCCTTTGAACAACTGGTTGACTTCCCAACGCGCGTAAATAATATGTTGGATTTAATTTTCTCTGATAACCCAAATACTGTCAAAGATATAAAATCGACTGCCCCCATGCGAGTGATCACTCAACAATCCTTTTCAACATTGTTCCAGATATGATCCCTAACACATATCCTTCTGTAGATTCCTTTACAACTACTGGCAACAAAAGCGTCACCTTTAACTCTTTTAAATACAACTATGACAGAGCAGATTTGGATAGTATAAGGAGATCTATATATGAAGTAGACTGGTTCTACTTATTTTATGATTGCGCTTCTATTGATGAATGTTGGACTTCATTTAGTTCCAATTTGAATCAACTGCTCAATTCCTGTATTCCAATAAAGCCTTTCCGTAAACCCAAATGCTCTAATAGGTTAGTAGGTAAAAAATCTAATCGGAAGATCTTAAGCTAATCCCATTAAGAAACTGCTAAATAAAAAATTAAAAGCCTGAAAATCGTTCAAAAATAGTCGATCAAGTAAAAAGCTGGTGAAGCTAAGGTTAACGTCAGTTTCCTCACTCGAAAGCGATGTCAGTGACGGGCGAGCCCAGGATTTGAACCCGCATCAACTGATCCGCGGTCGAGTATCTTACCGACTTCGCCACTGGCTCCAGCCAGTATTAGTAAATGTTACTTTAAAAAAGTTTCAAATGATTTAAAGAAGAAAATCTTTACACAAGACGTGGAGTTTGAAAAAAAGCTAATAGATAGTGGGTGTAGTAACAAATTTTTCTCTTACACAAAGCAGAAGGCGATGATCAAAGATAATATCCCCCTCTAAAACCTTATAGCATAACAGTTGGCTATGACGGTATTTGTTCTACTGTTATAAAAAGCAGTGTCATATAGTGACTAAATGCAGTGACTAAATTGTGTCATATCTAAAGTCTAAACCGCTTTCGCTCTTATTCAATTCTTCCATGTACTTTGGCAAAATCCCATCTGATTGGAAATACTCCATTGTAATACCCATATTTAGGAAAGGAGGCAAAACTGATGCCAAAAACTATCGCCCAATATCTCTAACTTCCATTGTATGCAGAATCATGGAAAGGATAATCAAGGACCGATTACTTGCTCTTTTAACCAATAATAATTTATTATACGCAAAACAATATGGTTTTCTCCCTAGACGATCCACCAACTGTCAATTACTCCGTTATTTTAATGAATTATTTATCAGAAAACATGAGTAATTGCCAATTTTATGACACTCCGGTAGAAGCTTTCGATTACTAGTTATGGAAAGGGTCCTTATTGCCTAGATTAGTTAATATTTGCTGTTTGGATTTTATGAACCTTTTACGACTCTCAACTTCTAATCGACTCGCTAATCGATAGGCGCGTTAAGTTCGTGGGTGGTCTGTGCGCGTGGTAAAGAGTTGCGCTCTGCCATTGGCTGCTATCATCAGCTGACATAATATTCCCGCGAGAATTATCAGTGTTTACAACTGTTGGTCATTTTGCTTTATTATTTTGTTTTATTATTTTATTTTGCTGCATTTTTGTGAAATAAAGATTGATATATTTTGCTTTGTTATGGTTCCCATACATGGTAAAAATTAGTGAAATTAATTAATTACCCCTATATGAATTAAGATATTCAATATATAAGAAACAAAAACTGTATTGATATTCTTTTTCAAATTCAATCAATAGATTTTCAACTAGTAGGCCGCCATATAATTAATAGCAGCAATAAAATAACGTAGTTCAATATTATTCTATATATTTCAATACTGCTGCTGTTAAAAAATCCACGTAAGACTTTAATATAACTTAATTATACTGGTTCAGGAAGTCTGGCAGACTCGTAACTCAACAATGATCTGACACATAATTAGCCCCCTTCTAATCTTATGATGATTATGATAGAGCTACTTCTGTATACAATACTTTTAGTATTATTTTCACAGTACTTAGTATAATTAGTATTACATTCACATTTATGTTGATTTGTTAGAATAAAATTGACATTAAGCAATCGTATAGTCTAATAATTTCTGATCATTTGATTTGATTAATAAATTTAAGAGTCTATCCTAATAGTTGAAAACACATCTCTTTCAGCCTTAGATTTAAATCATATGCTGACTGTTTATTGATCACTGGACTGGCACCGTTTAGGATCTCTTTTGTTTCTCTTCAGCTCGTGTTTTTCATGTCGTTTACTGGGCTCGATTTGTAGCAACATGTGATGGGGGACGTCCCTGACATCATCCTTGTATGAGGAAATTAATTTTAAAACTTTATTATTACATAACGGCACACTCGGTCAGTAAGTACAGATACCTGTTTAAGGCCCATTTCCTCCTTACTCTCCAAGGTTTATTAGTAATCACTTTCTTTTTATCGCGCATCAATTGCAGCCGGCGGGGATTTAAGACTAACCTTCCATTACCCTAGAATTTTTTCCTTCAAAGCTGTCAACACTCGGTCTTCTAAGGTGAACACCCACAAAGTACTAATCGAAGCTGATGAAGCTTAACTTCGATTATTGACGCGCAACTAAACCGAATGCGCTAAATCCCCGCCGTCATTATTATTTCTAGTATTATTTTTACTATCATCATCATCATCATTATCATCATTGGCCTTATTAATAAATCAAACATAATCGCAGAATATACCGGTTATATAAAACCGATACAAGTATACACCCACAGAAACACACACAGACAGATATATATATATATATAATATATATATATATATATATATATATATATATATATATATATATATATATATATATATATATATATAAGCTAACGTCAGTTTCCTCACTCGAAAGCGATGTCAGTGACAGGCGAGCCCAGGATTTGAACCCGCATCAACTGATCCGCGGTTGAGTAACTTACCGACTTCGCCACTGGCTCCAGCCATATATATATATATATATATATATATATATATATATATATATATATATAGACGGCGGGATTAGCGCACTTGGTTTAGTTGCGCGTCAAGTATCGAAGTTAAGCTGCATCGACCTCGGTTAGTACTTTGTGGGTGATCACATTGGAAGACCGAGTGTTGGTAAAGGCTTAGGAAGGAAAAAATCCCAGGGTGATGGAAGGTTATTCTTAAATCCGCGCCGGCTGCAATTGATGCGCCATCAAAAGGCAACAAGGCAACGATTACTAATAACTATGGAGAGGAAGGAGGAAATGGGTCTTAATCATCCTTTCCTTTTGCATGAACAGTTTCATAGACGGTTGAAGGCTTTTTCTCTTTGACCTCTCCTATTCAACCATTGCACAGGAACTGAGACCAACACGTAAATCTCCATTTCACTAGTATCCTTCCTAGGACTGATTTCCCGGATTTTGGCTTGCGCCGTTTTTTGGACCCCACACTGTGCTCATCGGATTTGATTTGATACCATACTACCGTAGTGCTCAATTTTGTCATGGACGACAGTAGCACTCTAATTCTGTTGTTGTTGTTGCATTTGAAAATTTTACAGTTGCTATCACAGAAATGTTTTTCTCGATAGTGGATCATAAGGTCACCTCGACTAAAATTTCGTACTTTAGGAACTTGATCTTACAGAATCAGTACTGCCCTAAAAAACTTTGGGGAACCCTTGATACACTGCTTGGTAGCACTACACATTACACTTCCTAGTACCAATTCTGATTCTACTGGAGCCAGTGGCGAAGTCGTTAAGACACTCGACCGCGGATCAGTGTGTGCGGGGTTCAAATCCTGGGCTCGCCCGTCACTAACATCGCTTTCGAGTGAGGAAATTGACGTTAACCGTAGCTTTACCTTAGCTTTTACTCTTGCCCTCATCAGTGAAACAAACCCTATTGACGTGTAACACTGGACTTCTGTTACTATTTATGTAGCCATTGCTTCTTGGTGCATTACAAAATAACTCATAACAATGTAGGCCTACTACATTTTTTCCTAAAGTACATGATCCTAACAAGCATTAATGTGGTTGACCCTAAAAATATATTTCCAAAAGCCATTATAATTCTTGATAGAATTGGTCATGCTTCCAGCTAGAACTTGATACAAATTTAAAATGAGGCCGAGATTTTTTACAATTTTAAAATAACATCTATCATGGAGGCTTCAAACATAAACCCTATCCCGAAAGTTAGATTTTCTCGTCGACATGCCTTTTATTTATATAAACATTCCAACATGATCTTTGTATGTAATTAGTTTGATTGAAATTCAAGTACTGCAAGCTAGCATATACTGCAAGTTATGCACAGATCACATTTTTCTAGTAGCCTTCAATGGCTTTAATAAAGTCACTTCCATTAAATTGCATATATGAATCTACTTCACTTTGCATTATTTTTGATGCAATGATATTGTGGTTAAAATAAGAATAACGGTTAAAGGCTTAAAGACTAAGGCCTATTTTAGCGTACGTTCTCTGAATCCTGTTGAGCCATGGTGGGACAACATTGCTATGTCCTACCTACTTAGCGAGGTATTTTCTCTTCTGTTGTGTAATTCATCTTGCCTGCTAGTACTGAGTGCATTGTATGTTTGATACAATATCTTCTTTTAGTGGATTGCCTGACGGCAGGTCCATGGCATATAACTCTTCGAGCAAATTCTAGCCTCAGCCTTCCTATTCATCTCTCTATATATGAATTTGTTTTCAGATCTTCCCGCATCCTGTGTCTCAGTCTTCCTCTAACTCTTTTCCCTTGCATTATACCTTCTGTTACAACCTTTTTATTAACTGTCTATCTGTACTGACTCCTTATAGGACTTCTTCATTTGTAATTTTGTTGGCCCAACTAATCTTTCCCATCCTTCTTCACAGTGACATTTCCAATGGCTCTAGTTTCCAGATATCTTCTTTTTTGAATGTCCACGTTTCAGATCCATACAGAAGTGTCAACCACACCATTGTTTTCACAGTATTTATCTCTTTGACAATATAGGAGACGTAATTATACTTGTTATTGTTAAATTCTAATTTTTTTCTCCATATGAATTAAGCCAAAGTGATGAGAGTGTTTAAAACACGATTCAATATAGGAATAGACGTCAAAAAGCTAGAACAGGTAGAGAGCTTCCGACACGATAACAGAAAATGGGAAATGTGAAACTGAAATAAAATGTAGAATTGTGCAAACAATAGAGGCCTCATATAAGAGAAAAGAATTACTAACACAAATCTTGAAGAAATCTAAGAAGATTGTAAAAACTTTATTAGGGACACAAAGATTGTAAAAACACATTGGGGATACTGTACTACTGCGAAACATAGCTTAGATAAATGAAGATATTCACACACTGGATGCGTTAGCCATGTGGCTATGGATTAGATTTTAGAAGATCAAAGAGACTGACAAAATGACGAAAAAAAGAGTGATAAATAGGTTTGGTACAAATAGACAATTGATAATTAAGATAAGGAATAGAAAGAAGAACTGGATTGGTCATGCTCTGCTCTGCTGTAACTTACATAATTGGCCAGTCTATGTATTAAAATGGATGAAAATTGGCCACCCTATCAAAAATTAGTCCTTTAGTAATTGGTAAAAGTTTGATTTGAAAATATTAACAATAACCTGAGATATTCAGAAATTTTGCTGGTGTTATCATTTTTACTCACCCTGTATACGGGCAACGCTTTGAGTTTAAAACTTCAAAACAATAAGGGATGGGAGATGATGGTGAGGGACGGCTGTAAAACATTCAACGAAAAATTGATCATCCCTTCCCATTTGTCAGTTTAGTGCTTTTAATTTAAAAATATCATAACAATAAGGGCTTGGGAGGGGTGAGTCTGGAGTCGGAGTCGTACTGTAAGTGGCAGAAAGAGATAGGTGCATAGACAAGGACACAGACTTGCACACATACTTGCTCACAGACAGGTACATAGAGGCATGCAGGTACACAGACAGGCACGCGGACAGGCACATAGACACATACAGAGGCATATAAACAAGGAAGAGCATAGATACAGGCAGTCTAATTGATCTCAAACGATCATAGTCATACAAAAGTTACTGCTTTTGTAGAAGTCTTTTATCTTTTAATTAATTTTCATAATCTAGGTTCAAATGTTCCGTTCGAACGGGACCTAGAAAAACTTCGGAACTGGGAGTTTGAGGTGGAGAAAAGAAATTCTGAAGTGAAAGCTACTGGAAGAAATTCATTGTCTATGCCTGTGGATAATAACGACGATGATGATGCTGACCTTCCTATGGTTAATCTCACTGCTTCTGATGGTTCGTTTCATCATTATTCTGGCTAATATCGGATAGTGTAGTCGGACATTTTCGTTTTCCATCTTATTTAAGTATTTATGACTCGTATTGTGAGATGTTCTATTGAGATTGAATAATTGCTCTTGTTGTCAAACTCAATTATAGATCTTGCTATTAATAATAATAATAATAATAATAATGGTTTAACGTCCGTTTTCTCATACAAGGATGATGTCAGGGACGTCATTGATAGGTGCACAGACTAGCTATAGGTACACAGATTAGCCTATCCGTGATTCATAATCACGGATAGGCTTGAATAAGGAATAAAAATAGAAGGTAAATTGTTGCGTGATATGAGATTTGCAGATGGTCAAGGAATGGTAACGGGAAGAAAAATGGACCCGCTTTGAAACAAAAGACACTTTGTTGCAAAAACTTCCCAAAAGTGGAAATTCCATATGCACAAAGCAAACATATGTAAGAAAAGATATTGGATAAAGTGTGAGCAAAATTCAGTGTTACATTAACAACAGCAACACATAGCGTCGCCGAAGTTTAATATAGATTTGATCTAATATCTTTTCTTACATATGTTTATTTTGTGCCTAAAGAATTACCACTTTCCGGAAGTTTATGCAACATACTGTCTTCTGTTTCTAAACGATAATCGTTTGAACAGGGTAAATTCATAGTTCCTTCTCTATTGCTATTGGGTCATTGGGAATCCAAAGTTCAAGATTTTACTTAGATCGAGGGTAGGGAAATGTCCCTCATCGGATATTTCTGAAAATGAATTCATGTTTATATTTCTGTTTATACTTAATCAAATCAAATGTTCTATATATATATATATATATATATATATATATATATATATATATATATATGTGTATATATATATATATATATATATATATATATATATATATAGAACATAAATAAATCAATAGAACACACACACGGCCCTGGGAGTACTAACTCACCGACAGGTTTTCACAGCATGCAGCCTTGGGAGTACCAACTCACCAACAGGCTTTCACATCTCGGATGTATCGCAGTAGTGCTCGATGCTTCCATGGACGACAGTATAGCACTGTAACTTTTTTAATTTTTATTTTATCTAATTCATTTTCAGTCAATGTTATTTTGAATCATTTCCGACGAAATTAACTAAATTTCTGCATTTTAAAGAAAAATAATGCAAAAGAAATCGTACAGAAAAGGGAAAATCATCTGAACACCAAAATTAGAGTTATAATTTTATAAGGAATAGAACCTAAAATAATCTTAAGTCGTCTAAGACCGTTTAAACTGCTCGTAATCGATGGAGCTGTTAAGATAACATTAAAAATGATAAGAAAAGTTTCTTCTGCATTTTTAAGCAATATCAGTGTAAATTAGGCCCTACATACACAGAATATAGGTCTATAAATAAAGTTATTTAACTACGGAAATTTTGCAAAATCAGATTTGCTTGCTAGGTTTTAGGTACAGTAAATTTCATTAACCGTTTACAGTCGGGGCATAGATAGAGTTGACATAGTGCCTATGTCTAATTTTTGGATATGTTATACAATTTGGAATCTTGGACAATTTTAACAGCATCTATAAACATCTTGACAATTTTTTTACATTTTAATGTGAAAATTTCTATGTTCCCAAAATGAGAACGTTGGACTGTGCATAGGCAACGACACGTTCAGTGATGCAATGTTAATATAGCTTGAAATATTTGTACAAATTTCTCTAATTTAATAGTTGAGTACTAGAAAACATGAACCCTAAACACTCCTTACAAAAATCCCGATCAAATGCGTCGTATTCCCTATCTATATCAATGCATTTTGTACACTAAATACCAGTCTAATATGTCTTATTCTCTAGCTACATTATATCTAAACATTCTTAAAAAATGTCCCAATCCACTATTATTTGTTCTCTAATTACAGTCTGTAGTCATGATACCTTATGTAACGTACTACATGTCCAATAACAGTGCTACTGTTACACAACTGGCTGGTTATTATGGCCTGATGTGGTACAGCCCAGAACAGAGTTTATGCAGCCGCTTCTTTCATTTAACACACTGCACCATCATATCGGATGACGTTGGGTGTAGGAGCTGTTGGGCCACCAAGTCGTATGCATGCCTGCTGTGACCTCAACAGTGCCATCGTCACTGTTCTTCTAAACCGGATGTGAGTAAGTGTGCTGTCAGGATGCAGATATTGATAGAGCCTAAGAGCAGAAACTACTGCAATGTTTAGACCGTTGCTAAACAGATTCCACCAGCCGTGGCCGATACGAAGCCAGCATCCTATGTAACACATCAACCCCACCCATTCCTTCGTTGCACTTTCTGGTGAGATCAGGCTGTGTTACTTTAGTTTCCTTCGAACCCTTTACCCTCCTTTTCGCTGAATGTACTGATGTAACGCCTAGATGTTTGCTGGAAACAGTGACTACAGAATTGTCGTTCCACCGTACCAAAAGTACCTGTCCATCAGATCTGTAGTCAGAGTGGCCTCGATTGGTCTTCTTCATTTGAGGTGTGGTCATCAAAGGCCACTTGTTGCACCTGTTGTAATTCACATTGCCACATGCCTTAAAACCCTGTCCCTGAGATCAGACATAAGTTGATAACTTGTGAAGAAATTGTAGAAATGGACTACGTGACAAGCTGGCTGGTCGACAAATTCCAACAATCCAACCCTTATATACCCTGCAGACACACCCCTGTTATCAGGCAACCTCCCCCCCCCCGTATTAAAGTTGGCTTTACATGATTAAAGGATT
>CAJHZI010000561.1:0-200993 GCA_905160935.1 Enchytraeus crypticus
CTTTGGATCCTAAGTTAGCTACGCAAACTGAAATGGAAGCTGAAAATTATTTCACGAAGGATGGAATTCTTCATCATAAGTCATTAATCAGAGCAAGACGGTTCAATGTGGAAGATGAAGCTGAAGCATTACAAGTTGCCATTCCTATTTCTATGAGGAAAGCTGTTTTAGAACAATACCATGACGACAACAGTCATGCAGGTTTAGACAGAACTTATGAAACCATCAAGAGGAAGTACTTTTGGCCAGGCTTGTACAGAGACGTGAAGCAATACTGTAAGACTTGCTTGGTATGCCAGAAAGTAAAAAGAGACGCACATTTTAGGAAAGCTTCTTTGAATCCATTGCCAGTAACCGACACTTGTTGTCAGAGGTACCACTTTGACATCTGTGGCCCTCTAAAAGAGACAGCGGAAGGTTACAAATATATTCTATTATGTGTGGAATCATTCAGCCGGTTCCCTGAAGCATTTCCACTTAAAACGCAGGAAGCAACAGAAGTAGCTGATATTCTCTATAACGAGATTATATGCAGATATGGAGCTATGCAGAGCCTAGTAACTGATAGAGGAGCTAATTTCATGTCTAAAGTCATAGCACGACTATGTCAACTGTTTGATATTCAGCATACGAAGACGTCTGCATATCATCCGCAAGCAAATGCAGCAGCCGAAAACTTCAATAGAAACATATGGACAGGACTAAAGGCCTACTGTGATAAGCAAGATCAATGGAATCAGTATCTGCAAACAATTATGCTTGCTTATCGTTCCACTGTATCTACGTACAGTACAGGTTTTACACCATATGAAGTTATGTTCGGCAGACAGATGAGATTACCTATCGACAACTATATAAGACTGACTGAAACAGAGCTAAATCCAGATAAAGCTGAATACATGCAGAAATTTCTTCAAAGGATCAAACTAATTCAAGAAATTGCTAAAGAGAATATTGAACAGAGTCAAGTATACTACAAGCAGCAATTTGATAAGAAAGCCAAGTTACCTGAATTTCAAGTAGGACAGAAAGTATGGTTATACGATCCTGTCACACCGCTAGGCAAATCCAGGAAATTGCAAATTCACTGGAAAGGTCCGTATTACATCACTGACAAGACATCTGACTGCAACTTTGTTCTGCGAAATTGTGAAACGCACAAACAAATAGGTTATCCAATACATGCAGACAGATTGAAAGCATATCATGATCAAGAAGATTCACATGTTAGAAATTATGCAAGACAGATACAGAATGAAGAAATGACTACTGAGGACAGAAGGAACGAGGAACAAGAACACGATCATAATAATGGACAAAGTATGATCAATAATGAAGTAGAAAATGATGATGATAACTCAAATGTTACAAAGAGGACAGAAGATCAGACTACGTTAAATGTAGCAGAGACTAATGATGAAAATGAAACACAGGCTCAAGGCATAAATAGTGAAGTAGTACGTGAGAACAAGAAAGAAGCTAAGAGAGCTTGGTATCCAGCTAAAAGACTACTGAAAATAAAGAAGATAAATAATGAGTACCATTACCTAGTAGAATGGGATGACCCAAATAGTAAGCCAAGTTGGGAGAATGAAAAAGATATTTCAGAATATTTGAAGATGAACTATCATATAAATAGGACCAAAGAAGGAAAACTGAGAAAAAGACGGGTAGTGCAAAAATGAGTGATTATTGTGTTTAGAGGAGTAAATGGACCACTATCAAATGTAAATAATGAAATCGTGAGAGAGAAAGATTGAAAATTATGAACCAATGTTAAAGTGAAGTGAAAATGAACAAATGTTAAGAATGGAACATTTGATTGCGTTGTAGGGTACGTAAGAAGCCAATGAAGGCAAGAGCTGAGGAAGGGAAAGGGAAACCACCTCAGAAGCCATATTGTTTCTCAAGCTATAGGCTACATAAGATATGGATAAGCCATAGACTTTGTGGGGGGATTAACTGATTGATCTAAGGAGTGTTCCTGTAGAGTGAAAAAAAACAAACTTTGAGTATCAATATGTACCTTGAACCTGCCACTGGGCAGTACATTCAAGATCATATATATATATGTGTGCATGCATTTTTTGTATTATTGTATTTTAGTTATCGTCATTATATTATATTATACAAACTGTTTTGAGTTTTGATCGCGCATTATATGTACTTTGAATTTGTATTTAACAATTTACTGCCGTATATATATATTTGATTGTATGTTATGAGATAACGAGCATCAATGGGTGAACATAACGAGACAACATGACAGAACGGAGGCGCCTACGACTCCGGAGATCACGATAAACTGCTTACATGCCTGATATGAACTGCTGTAAACAGAAATCACTCAGTGAATCTAATAAAACATCTCATGTATTTCAGGCAGCTCTGCAAAATTATATAACAGGCAGTGTAAAAGAAATAATTAAAGAAATGGTGATCTTATATTATTCTGTCATTCTCAATTGTTCATATGCTACGCATTTAATTCGTTTGTTTAGTCTCACAGATTTTTATGTATGTTCTAATTATGTAGTGGTGCTTTATTTCAATGTATCTATCGATTTGTTGATATGCTCGTTCTATTTTATATCAGACGCTATATTATGTACTTATTTGCCGCTATATTATGTACTTATTTGCGTAGAGTGTTCTATTTTATATCCGACATTATATTGTGTATTAACTTGCATAAATTAACTTTCTACTTTATATCCGATAGTATATTATGTATTCACTTCTGTAGAATTTTGTAGTAGTTTAAAATATATGTTACATTGTGTCACAGTAATCTATGGCATAGGTTAATTATTGGAACACACACTAAATGTGGTCAGAAAATAAAATAGGCTTAGAGTATAATAGAAATAATTAGAATATGATTTGAACAGCAAATCAAATGATTAACTATATAAAAGCAATTAGAGTGCTACAGGCATCAATGACAGCAGTGAGCACTATTGAGGCAGAATCCAACGGGCGAGCAAAAAGATCCAAGGTTCAAAAACTGCGCAAATTTCAAAATCCAGTTTGAAGTATATACAGTAACATTTAGTTATTTTAAAATATTTTATAAGATAAGCCACAATGTCGTTAAAATATTTTAGCAATAATTATTATCTAAGAAAATATACCTAGTAAATTAATTTAAAGTATAAATGACAAAGAATACTTACAAAAGAAAGCTTTAGGAAACCTAGATCTTACCATAACAACAAGATCTTGTTTCTGGTTCAGATACGGTAGAGTAGAGTTACCATTTGGAAAGAATTTTTCAGTGTTGCCTTGTTTTACAATAACGTTTTAAAATTGTTGTCCTTTTACTTCAGCATAAAATCAGTTATTTGTATAAATTGCTTTGCGTAATCAAGAACTGACGTATATTTTATTTCTCTTTTTCATGGCTTTACATAAATTGAGGCCAATTTATTTTTTAAAGGAAGGGAATGTTACCATAATCGTATTTCTAGTTTAAATAATATGTTGAATAAATGCAATATAGTTAAGTTTCATATTCATCTTGGGTCCGTATAAACTCACATGTGTGGTATATCAATAAAGCAATCAAGCCGTAAATCTATCAGAGTAAAGAGAATGCGGGAATCACGAGTACGGCATAGAGATGTGATTATTTATACAGATGCAGTGACTACACTGTAGCTGAGATACGTCGGCTACAGTGTTATTGTTATTATAAAAGAGGTGCAGGGAGTATTCGCTCCCCAATAAACAATGAAATGTTATGTAGTAACAAATGTAGACTTAAAGATTTCATTTAGTGTAAACATTGTAAATTAGTACTTCGGGTTTAATCGAGTTAAGATAACGTTTGGATTATTGATATTACTTTATTGTTAGATGAAAATGAATGTTAATGTTCAAATCAAAAGGGTCTCACCTAAAAATATACATTGGGTGTCACCACAGTGAAACTGTAATTTACACTAGATGTCGTCTAAGCAGACATAATCAAAGATTGGTAGGAATATGGTAACTAAGTTTAACGTCAAGTTTGTCAGTTGTTTATGATATAAGCATCTAGTTGATTGCACTGTATATTATGATGGTAAATGCGAAATAGTAGTATGTGTAAGAAATAGACGCAAAGTAGTAAATTACGTAGCTTAGAGAATATTGTTATTTTAATAATTTTGATTATTGTATGTTTTATATTTTGTGTTATGATTAGATATAATTTATGTCTTGCACTATTGATACTGTTAATTATGGAATTAGTCAGTAGTGTTGGAATGCTGTAACATATAATCATATATTTTATATGAAAAGATACATCAAAGATTAGACTACAAATTGTGAAAGGTTAGCAGTTGAGCTACGACATAGATTTCTTTAGATAACCTGAGCATGCCAGTGATTGACCTAAATAGAGAGGATAGAATGCGGGAATGGACATCTGGAAGGACGACGTTATAAGATGCAAGTCTGAATTCATCCGAATGCTGGAAAAGCAATTAAGAGATCGCTAATGGCACGAGTGATAGTTTCATTGTCTTGGAATGTCTGATAGATTAAAGAGAATTGTTTGTGTGATCTAAGGCCGGAATTATAGGATAAATCACGGAAGTCAAACTAAGAAGTCAACTGTGATTGGAGGATTAGATTATCTTAAATATAATGAATTAACTCTATTGGACAGTACATAGGAAGAAGGCGCGGTTTAGCAGGAATAGAAAGACCTCAGATGAGAATAGAGGAGGAAGAGTTAGTTAGGGAGAGATAGTCTAAGAATAAGGAGCTAAGGAAAGAAGAGTCCAAGAGAAGAGGGTTAAGGAAAGAGCAGTCTAAGAGAAGGGAGTCAAGCTGAGTAAAGTCTAGTAGAAGTGAAGAAACAGCTAAGTCGAGATCAAGACAAGTTGAATCTGGCTAAGTCCAAGGGCTGTTTAGAAAAGACTTAGAAGTT
Organism: Enchytraeus crypticus; assembly: GCA_905160935.1. NCBI lineage: Eukaryota > Metazoa > Annelida > Clitellata > Enchytraeida > Enchytraeidae > Enchytraeus > Enchytraeus crypticus. Next base: position 4,922 of record CAJHZI010000561.1, read on the forward strand.
TGTCACAGACAGTAACAGAAAGAATTTAGAGTAAAGATAGTAGAATAGTAGAAGATATAAAGATTCATAGGGAGCAAAAGTTAAAGATATTTATATATAGATATTTATACATATGTTTCTATATCAAGTTTAAGTGGTAGAATTAGGGACTGATCATAACTGTGAAAGCGTATTGCCTGTCTAGAATAATTAGTTGAATAGAACATTGGTGTCTTGCTAGAATTGTAATTGCTAATTAATTAATAATAATAAACCCTGATCATATTACAAATGACTGTTTTCTATTAATGTGTCGTTTTATCGTGCTTCATTAGTAAGAAGCAACAATACAAATAGGCGACGGCCAACTAAATAAATACTACCTGTGAGTCACTAGTTTCCCAAGTCAGAGGTTCTCAGAGAGTAAGTGTTTTAAGAACGACCACAAACACAAGATAACACAACGCAATAGTATTAGCAGAACCTTTGATATATTATTATTTCTAGTAGGCCTATAACCTGCTGCAGGTATATTAACCGATGCACTAATTTCATCACTATCTGCACTTGAAGATGTATCTTTACTCCAACATTGTTTAAGACCTGAACTACTGTTAAAATCATCCGGATAAATTAGATAACCTAACATTGATGTAGTTTGTCCTGGAAAATTTAAAGTTTCCATTATTTGCCCACCTAATCTGTACTGAATACTTGAAAACATATACATTACAGCATTATTAATTAAAGCTATTTGTGCATCAGCTGCATAAGCATTATCGTTATCATTTCTAACTAACTGCCCTTTTACTTCCACATAACTTTGAGAAGGAATATAATAAGTATCACTAGCTGGGATTCTAATTTCAATTGTGTGTCCAAAGTTATTAAAATCTGCTTTACTTTGAGGAATAAAAGTCTTAAAATCTTTTCTTTCAATACTGTTATCAACAAGTACTTGACTTTGTAATATAAGTGCATCGTTATCTATTTCTGTCTGCATTTACTGGTATTAAAATCTCTTGATACCACTACCAGTTACCAATCTTTCCAGTATTTGTTTTGAATTATCATCTAACTGCTTCTTCTTATCAGTAGAGAGTTTCTTAATTAAAGCTTTACTTCCTTCTGTAAGAGCGAAAGCTCCTATTTCCCCTAAAGATGATAGCATAGGTTTAGCAATCAGATCTTTATTTTGAGTAATATAAGAACCAATATCTTTCAGCGTATCTACAAAACCGTAACCATATATCATATTTCTTTTAGAGGTGTACAGAAGTTTGTTCTGGACCCCCGAAGGGGCATACATTTGATTCTTCTTTTTTACGATCATCTTTATTTAAACAGATATAAAAGATCTGGCCTCTCTAATCAATATGTCAACAGTAATTTTTTCTCCCATTAGGTCAATAGGTTTATTATCCTGATCTGTTAACCATATCCTAATACTTTGTATATTGGGTCTTCCTACAACTGGAAGAAATATTAATTCAGGACTTGGTCTCTCTATTACTTTATATCCTGGACTTACTCTTTGTGTAAAGTTATATATAACATTTGATCGAGAACTATTAACGTAAGTACCAATAATGATATCACAGTGTACCAGTATTGAGTTTACTTTTTCTATATCTATTATGTTTGGTGATTGATGAGTACCCAAACCCAACTTTTCATTTGTAAATCCTAAAGTTCTACCTATCGAATTTTCTACTCCAAAATCTACCATATAGTTTTCATTAGGTATAACAAGTATTGTTTTAAACGTTGGTTTATAAATAGTCTATTTCAATTTCAGAAATTTCTTCTGTGAGCTTTATTTTTGAATTAATTTCAGCCAGTTCATAAGCACCCCTTTCAAATGTTATCGTTTTCCAACTAACCCCCTTATCTGTAGAGTATTTAAATTTATTATTAGTTTCTGTAATATTCGGTACAGAATTATAAGTGTGTAATGATAGAAATGCTGCTTCATATCTTTTGCTTGTATCAAGGTATATTGGAGGATTTAGAGTTGTGGTAAAATCGGTTGTATTGCTAGATAATGTTAGCTTTGCCATTTGTATTTACTGATTTTAAATCAGTAAAGACGTGACCAAAGGTCACTATAAGTGAAGATTATTACTCTTTAAGATTTGATCATGGGTATCCTTACAGATAATTTTATTGTTCAATAACTCATCCAAAATAGTAATAATAGTATTATAAACTCCATTATTACCTGCGTGATATGCAGCAATATATTCTTCCAATTTTTGAAGTAAATCATTTGCATCACTATATACTAAAGCATAGTTTGTTTTAGGTCTCCCTCTTCCACATTTCTTTTTAACAAGTTTCTTTTTCTTTTTACCCTCTCCAACTACTTGTTTACTTTCCTGAATATACTTTAACCTGTTCTTATATTTATCTAACGTAACCCTTTGTGAATTATATATCTCTTTCTCTCTATCCGACTTCTTAGATAATCGATCATCTCGAAATTCTTGTGCTAGACTTTTTATTTTTGTTGTAACCTCTCTTAGAAGTTCAGGAATTTCATCAATGTTATGAAACACCTCACTGGGAAGTGGAAAGCTTAAGTCTTCTAAATTTTCTATATCTGTTTCGTTAAATTCTTTATTTAAGTTAACTCTTGGAGTAATTGGAGTAGATTCCTTTGGTTCACTAAATACATCAGTAAGACCTGACATTTCTTGTATCACATCTCTTAAAGCAAGTCTTTGTTCATTTGCTAAAATTTTATTTAAATTTTGTTTCTCATCAGTAACATTTTGCATAGCTTCTTTAGTAGTATTTATGATTGGTTTGAATAATTCTGACTGACTCTCGTATGTTTGTTGTTTACCAACTTTTTCATCTCGGAACATTTCCTTAACCTCATTTTTAACCTTACTGTAAGTTGTAGGATCAAATTTCACCATCATATCTATATTTATATTGTATTATTTTGACTTCTATGTATTTCTATGTATTTCTATGTATTTCTATGTATTTCTATGAATTTGTTTGGAATATATAAAGTATCATAATTTAAGAGATATCTTCCACATTCAGGAGGTTCCCAAAGATTGATTACTATATATCCGTGCTTCTTAGACCATGCATTATCACAAAGTTTTTCAAACTCTTCTAACCCCATATCACCAGAAATATGTGTATCATAGAAATATTTAACTGTCTTTTTATCTTGATGAAATAAAATAAATATATTAGCATTTTGACGTATTCCATGTTTCTTTAACTGATGTAAGCTTTGACATAAATAAAATGCATTTACATTGTTGTGTCTACCTCTGCAAAAGTAATCTGTCATAACTTTTTGATCCTCATTCATAACATCATCGAAAACTACAATATGAGTTGCATCCTTATCCAGTTCTTCTGGACCTATAATACTTGTATCTTTAGGATTGTACAAAGTAACAATGTCACTAGTTTCAGAAATTTCTGTATTAATATCTTGTAGATATCTATAAGCAGGTTGATGAGGTGTTGTAGTGTATATTATTATGTCATCGTATTTTAGAACTTTATTTAGTAAAAAATTAAGCATCAGATTAGTTTTTCCACACCCAGTGCTTCCAGCTATTATCATAAATACATTTTTAGGAAAAATATCTACATGCTTATTGCGTTTTGAACTATCATATATTTTATTAAGTATTTGTGAAAAGTCTTTGTTAAGAGACATTAGTTCTTCAACTTTGTTGACGCAGAACTTCGTTCTGATTTACTAGCTACGAAGTTGCTAGCTGTCTTCGACAGATTTGGAACAATTCATGCAATATATCATGAAAACTTTGCCCCTTGTTTAATTCATTAATAACATATATAGAGTAATGACCACATATAACTTCATCTCTAGCTTGAATTTTGTACGTACTAATATACCCATCCTTTTCTGAGCAATAATTCTTAATTTCTAATGGTGGTTCAAATCCGAAACTATCAAAGTAATAACAATTTTTACCCGTACTATAAAGACTAACCCAATGGGTTCCTTGACCCTTGGTATCATCCATATTGCATATTAAGCTTTCGTCATTGCTAATCTTTCCTTTTAACTCATCTCTCATAAATACTCCGCTAAAATTTTTAATTGATTTACATTTATCTATAATGTCAAAATTACTTAATGGCTTTAGGGGTAAAGAAAATTTGCGAAGAAATTTAGAAAAAGTTAACAATTGCAGGGTTTTGTTTTTTTAAGTAAAATTCCTGATCCTTCTCGTTCTAAGTATAAACCGTTACCCCAGACAGCACCTCTAAGGCCTCTTGTATTACCTCCTAAACCATAATTATTTAAGGCTTGCAATAATAAATCTCCACTTATTGATCTTGGACCAAAAATGGATTTTCCATTAACCCCTATTTTATCTTTTTCTATTTTCTCCATTTCTCGATTATGTCGCGCCGTTTCAGATACTTGTTTACTAGAATTTACTGCACTGGCTATACCCCCAGCTAACCCACCTGCTGCACCTAGAAGAACTGCTGGAATTGCAGCAAGTAGTGGTAAGAAACCTCCAGTTTTTTCCATATGCTTAAGTTGAGATTTACTAAGTTTCAATTCCACTCCACCCTTAGCTTTTTTAATTTTATTTAATTGAGTTGCCGATAAAGGAAGATTAATATCTCCCGTTAAGTGATCTTTAGGTAACCTTATTATCACTTCACATCCATTATCATAAGCATGCTTAATTTTAGTTGCCTGCCCAGGTGTAAGTTTAACTCCGTGATTAATGTATTGAGTCATCTTCAACTTTGTTGTCGCAGAACTTTGTTCTGATTTACTGGTTTTAAAATATAGTAAATGAACAACAACTCTATTTTAAAATCTGGTTCTATAGGTAAACAAAAGGTAAATGATTCTAGTATTAAAACCTTATCTAGAATTCTGGACAAAGTCCAGGTAGCCTTTCAGGCTGCTTTAGATACAAAACTTGATCGAAATATTACTGAAGATATCAGTTTAAATGATAATAGAATAACAAATGTAAAATTACCAATTAATGATAACGATGTAGCTACAAAAGGGTTTGTTACCGATATTGCCAACGAAGTTGTCAACTTGCAAAGCAAGATTAAAAAAGAAACTACTCTAGCTGCAGTGCAACTAGCCACTCTACATATAGAAGATACTGTGCAACCTGTTTTAAATTCAAAGCTCAGTAAAAATGGAGATTCAATGACTGGTAGTTTAAACATGAATAATAATCGTATAATTAACGTTAAAGATCCTGAAGCAGATACAGATGGTATTAGTAAGGGATATTGTGAAAAATATTTTAGTCTGTTGAAAAATGATACAGATTCAAAGAAAAAATATCTTCTAAATAAGAGTAATAATGTTAATACTAAGAAACTAATGTTTATTTGTCTTACTGTGGACAGTATGTTAATGAAATATTCTCAAGAATTTTCTAGTAAATATTTTGAGGAATTTACTAAGATATATACTTATTTGGAAAATATTACTTCAAAATATAGTAAATTATATAATAGTGAAGAAATCCATTCTGACGTAGAAGCTATTCTTTCTGCATATACTACTGATTTAAAATGTTTACTTATAGCAATAATTGAAGAATTACCGAAAAAAATATTTACGGATTTGAAACTATATCTAGTTCGCTCTAAATTAATTACAACACCTGAAGATGGCACACCTCTAATGAAAATTAGACGCTTTATTTCAAAATTTGTGAGGGATTTGGATCCAAATAGAAATAATGAAGAATTAGAGTTATTATTGCAGAAAAATTTAATGTTTATAGATTTAGGGCTTTATTATGTTTCAGATTCACTGTTGAACCAATTTTGTTGAAGAAAAACCAACTAACTAGTGTAATGATATTCGATATTAATAATAGGATACATATCCATCTCTGACGGTTGTTCTGTTTTATCAATAATGCTATATTTCGCTCAAGTTTCGTTATTTCACTGCTCATTTATTAGCTAACTGTTTACTTATATTCTCATTCAATTTCTTTATTCTAGCTTGATTTCGCATAAATATTCTTTTAGCTCTATCATTTATTTCACAATCAGTAGAAGGAACAATTACAGTTTTATTTCTAAATTCCATTAATCTATTTTCATCATAATTCCCTAAGTTTTCAAGTTTATACTTTAACTCTTCTACTTCTTTTTCTAACATTTCTCTATCACAATCCACTAGAGTCAATTGCTGCATAGTATAGTTTAGAGCTTTATATGCAACATATTTATCAATAACTTCATTTCTAAATCCTTGTATTTTATCTGCATCAGATAATTTATTCATTTCGGAAAGAATTGGTTTCAGTTCATTACTCCATTTAAGCTTTTCGTCTCTAGGTATCAGATCCATTTACTAATGATAAATTGGCTAGACTATTCTCAATTATTTCATTAATTTCTTCATCATTAAGAATTTTTCCAGCTTTTATTATAGGTCTAGATTGCTTTGATTTGGTCTTAATTGGTTTAGCTTTAGGCGCTTTTCTAGTAGTTGCATGGCCCATGAGTTTTAATGCATTATTTAGGGAATTATGACTTATGTGATTGGATTTACAATATTCTGATTTAGTAGTTTTCTTATCTATATTCATGTATTCCTTTAAAAATGTTATAGCATGTTCCCTATACTTTATTAATTTCAATTCATTAAAATCTTTAGGAATTCCTTGCTTATTAGTCTGAGTAAAAGATCTATGTTTATCTTTAACTTGTTGCAATTTAGATCTTACCCTCTCTTTTTCTGAAGGTAGATAAGATTTAACTGTAACATTAGATGTATTCATTTACTACTTGCAAAAGAATTTGCTACTCATTTGCTGCTACGGTTCCTCTCCTAAAAGCAATAAATTCTTTGCAGTTGCAATGTATACACCAACCTCTCTTTTCCCGAGTGTATCCTATGACGTCTCCTAAACATCTTGTACATCCTTTACAATGACTGTTCCAGTACCAAACTGGGTATTGAAAATTTTGACCATATATCCTATATATTAAATTGAAAGTATCAAATGTAAGTTTATCGGTATTAATTCCATATTTCAACATGTGTTCTAATTTTTTATTGTCGTCGACTGATATTTCCCCATAAATTTTCATTAATAATAATTTACTCAGAGCTATATCTTCTAAAGTTATTACTTCTTTTGAGCTACGCACTTGTTTAAGCTTCTCATTAAGATGAGTCTTGATTATAGATATAGAAGAAGAATACCCAAACCCTAACCTTTCTTCTTCTGATATCATTCTTAAATAACTTAAAATATCTTCCTCTCGGGTGTCCATTTTATGTGCCTCTTATTTATTAGAGGATTCTATATATGAAAGAAAATTTTTAACGTGAAGTATTGTTTTAATATGGTCTGAGTAATTATACAGTGTCATGGTTTTATCGCAAATTTCACAGTAGTATTTTTTAGCTGCATATTTCTTATAAGCTCTTAATTTTGCTTGCTGTCTTTCCTCTTCTGTATCATACTTTTTCACTCTTCTAATTAAATCACCTGTTAGACGATCACTCATTTATTAGGTAATTAAATAATTAAAATAAAATTTCAATATCCATATGGTAATGTATATATTTCATTATCGCTCACTCTTACTATACGTCTTTTATCAAATTGAAATCCCCATTGCTTTAATAAATCTTTTGTAAATATCTGACTATTTTTAATAGTAAATTGAGTATATTTAATATCCACATTAGAAATACTACCTTTAATAAGATCTACTCTAGCTTGATGATTCATCTTATTCTCAGTTTCAGATGTTACTCTGAATCCTTTAACTTTTCCTTTGTATTTTCCATCATCTAATATGTATCCATAATCTTTTGATTGAGCACAAGCCCAAAATTCAATGTACTTGCCTTTCAATTCATCTGTCCATTCTCCTAAGGAATCTCCTATGTACTTCTCAAATATGTACTTATTAGTTTCATCTTCAATATAAACAACACTATCTGTATCCATGTAACATACACTTTTGCCCAATCTATCAATCATATCATATAATCTTAATCTAGCCCAAGCTGAAGTAAAACATGCTATGTAAATATTAGTATTATAACTTGTTTTTACGAATTGATCTTTAGTTTCATAGGATGCATAAACTATGGAATCATTTAAGAATGATAGAGACAAGCTTTCTATTTTATCATTCAGTACAGTTTGATAGAATTCTACCTCGTTATCTATATATTTATTTTGTCTATGTTTAGGTACTTGACCAAATTTACCCCATAATGAATTTAAACATATTTTAGCTATAAATCTTAAACCTGGATTATATTCTAACTTACCTAATTCAATACCCAAGCCCCGGGCTTTTTGTCTATACTCTTCTTCAGAACAATCAAATTTACTGCTTTCTAGTTTAATTTTCAAGAACTTTTTTATATACCCTTTGAATAAGTCATTACTAGTGCTCTCAAAATGTTGTACCTCATAAATGTATTCAATCTTATAACCTTTTTCTAGAGCTTTCTCAATTTCATTAGTACACCAACTCCCTGTAATAGCTCTTTCATCATCTGTATGAAAGCATTCTCCATTTCTAATATTGTAACATTCACTGCAGTTTTGCTTCTTAAATTTTCTAACAGATATACATTCTGCGCACTTTTTACCTTTACAATCTGATTTACATTTTACAGGTTTTTGATGAATGCATTTTAAATCTATGTAACTCATACAAGTTCTACATAACCCAAATAATAGTTTATGAGCTTGTTTAGTTTTCTGCTTGTAAGGTAGTACAGGTTGATATAAACCACGTGGAGGTATAACTTTACAATATATAAAACCAAACCAATTGTAATCATATTTTTGAGGTTTAATTATTCTAGTAGGATGACCAGTAGGATATTTATCGTAATACATAACTGTAGGATACAAACTTACTACATCTATATATCTTCCTCTTTGTTCAGTATTTGCTTTACAATCATGAAGTAGCTTTATCGGTTCACATCTACCACCAAAAAAACTATCTCTTATGTTTGGGGGCTCCATTAAATCATATTCACTTAAAGATATGTTTTTCATTTCAGCTTTATTATCAAATTCATGTTCCCAAATAGTTTCTAAATTATATCCAGCTTCTCGTATTGCTTTATCAATTCTGCAAGTTTTTTCATATAATTTATACATATATTCACCTGATACTTTATTCATTGTTAATTCATTGTAACAGTTAGGACATCCGTGAAAGTAACATCCGTGAAACTGATATATTGTATTATTCTCTGCGCAAAAGCCATCTACTTTTAGTTTCTGAGCGTTATTTACTACAATGCAATGTTCCCCTCCATTACAAGCATGTTTAATATTTATATTCTGCTTTAAAGATTCATGTTTAAGCCATTTTATTGATTTTATTGAGTAATTATCGGTTTCAAGCTCGTTTATAACACCAATAGTATCTTGGGGTAAGAACTCATTTCTAAAAATAGCTTGACAAACAGAAGCTATCGTCATGTACTGAAACGGATCTATTTCGGATATCTGTAGGAATAGTTCTCTTAAATTTAAGCAACCCCTTCTTAGTATATCTACATCAGATTTACAGTATTTATACATTTCTTTCTTAAAGTCAAAGGTCTGATCTTTTTCATACCATTTATCAAACACCTCTTTATCTTTCTTAACCATTTGTTCATAACCATAGTATTTCTTATCAGGATATTTTCCAATGTAGTTTTGATTTTCTTCTTTATTAAATTCATGTGGAAAGCACCCTTTAGCTAATTCTACTAATCCAAAGGTTTCAGGAAAATCTCTCAAAGGCTGCATTGTAAAAGATAAGCTATCTATAAATCTTATGTTATAACCTCTTTTCACCTCAAGTTGCAGTATTTTTTGTCCGTTATATATTACATTTGGTTTTGCAACTTGTGTATGAGATATGAGCCATTCTTGTACAAACTGAAAATCGTAACCTTTTCCATAGTGAGCTATAACAGTATAATCTTTATGCTTTTTAGTAAATACCCATGTACAAAAATCATTGGCGTTATGAAATATATACTCATCTCCATTAAAGTACTGAGCTATACAGTAATTAACTATATGTTTTCCATTACTATCTAAAGTAGTTTCGAAATCATAGAATATGTACTTTTCGCTAGATTCCCTTAATTTCTTTCTTTGCATAAAACATTTATGTTCTCCAATATTCCACTTTTTACAGTTTGAACAGAACTTTTCTCCACATTTATGATCCTCAGGTTTTCTATCAAAAAAAAAAAAAAATTTATAGCAATTCTGACATACGTATGAATGCTCAATGCATTTTTTATTTTTGATATGATTATCGTAACATGATTGACTATAAAATACCTTTCCGCATGTTTTGCATTTTATTTTATTTTCTTTATTACATTGAGTAGGATTTTTACACGCCTCACATTTCAGTTTTTCAGCTGCTTCCCATTTCCTAGCATTGGTTCCTAGAAAAGCTGGAAGTTTAGATATTACACTGTAGTGGTTATTATTTAAAATTAAATAAATTTTAATTTGCTTGGGTAAACCTGCGTATATCTGTCTAGTGTCCATACTGTATATTTGCACTTCTATATCTAGTTTTTCTTCTATTATCTTTATATCACTGAAATCATTTCCTGATTCCTTAATAGGAATAGAGTATATTCTGTGAAAAGCTTGAGCTAATACTGTTTGTAACTTCTTTTCACCTCCTTGACGTAAATATTTTACTTCATTGTCTGAAAATATACCTTCATTGATTTTGGTATGGATACCTTGTCTCCGGAAATTTATATTTCTTATTTCCTCAACGGTTAACTTATCTTTAAAAACTTCCTGTAGTTTATCTAGATTATAAGTTAAACCAACTAATATTGCTCTTACTAAGCATATTGTGTCAGTGTTCTTGATTTGAACTATACAATGTTTATCGTCGAGATTAGATATAACATTCGGTCTTCCAGTTCCTTGAGGTAGTTCAATTGCAGTTAATTTAAAAGTTAATTCTTCAATATTCATATCATAGTAATCTATAAAGTAATTGGTCCATTCTGTAAGATTATTGACTACTTTATCTTTTGATAGTAAGCACGTATGGGGTTCCTTGCCTGAAGGTGTTTGAATACTAACTTGAATTCTTATGTTTTGGGGTAAATGCTCTGTCATCTTTGCAACTAATTCAATTATTATTTTGTGTATATTGAACAAATTAGCTGTACCAGACACTTTCCAATGGGTTAGTGTTGTTCTGTACATTTCATTGTAGTATTCATATACTTTGCGTATAGAAAATTCATCATCGGAATCTTCAGTTTTAAACAGAGGTTTTAAGAAATGATACTTATTATCAGGTTCTTCATCAGTTTTAAATTTTCTGTTGACTATCTTAGAAAATATTGTTTTGTATTTATTTTTAAGTTCCTGATCAGGGTTAATACTTCTTAAATAACCTTTCTTATTTGACAATTTAGCTGCTTGTTTAGCTATGGGAGTAAATATTTTGCGATAGTCTTTAGTATATGATTTCCATTCTTTGTCCGTTAATTTACGGGCTAAAATTATTTCCACTTGATTACGATCTAACTGTAAATTAGAAAATGGTTTTAGTTTATGGAGCTCTTCAATTGTTAGTACCATTTATAGTACACAAAATTATATGAAATGAAAAAATCTAGTACTCAAAATTACATTCACTGAAATATTAATGAGCAACATAAAGTAGTCCTATAATATTTGGGTCGATTTAAAAATTAATTTTTTCAAGATATTTGCTCGAGAGAAAAAATAAGGGGCAACTAGGCTCTAAAAATTGAGCCTTTAGTAGATATATGGTACCTTCAGTGGAGAAACTCTAAAACTCCTAATTTGAGCGAGCGTGGTGAGCGAAAATTAGGAATTTTAGAGTTTGTGTACTGAAGGTACCATATATCTACTCATAACACTATGGAAAGTGATCTACATGTATTTGCCCACTTAGGCCTACTATGTTAACATAGAACAAGCTTTGAGACTACTTTTAACTTACACAGCAATACTGAATCAGTACATAAATCATCATCTTCTTCCCTAGAATTCCAGTTTAACTAGGGCAGGGTCTTAAAAAATTTTGTAGCAATTTCTTGAGTCTCGGCGTTCACCAGCCGAATGCGATCTCTGAGTTTGGTTTGAATCTTACTGCTTAGTCGTCTTTTGCAACACGTGCAGTCTACAGTTGCTTTATTTTTCAGAAACCCGGACACAACGCCGGTAATATGGTAACACCGGTAACTTATGAACTGAATCAGTACATATATAGAATTATGGAAACAAGAGTCAATGTGAAGGCTTTTATCTTAATCGATCAATCAAATTCGCAAACATAAGAGCTTCAAACGTACAGAATTAATGCTAAACTTATACATAATTTAGTGAAACATACTGAATTTCATTCTTAAATTATAATGCCTTGTATTTTACAATTAATATAATTAAAAATTGTAATTTATAATTACAGCATTCAGTATATTCAACAACAAACTATTTATTCCAAATCCTGATCCTATAAGTAATTACTTATAGGATTAATAATTACAGCAGGTTAACCAAGCCTAAGCCATTACTAAGACCATGATTCAATTAATAAAGCAGATTTAATATTAAATCGGTAATATCGTTGCTCCATATTGAAATTTTATTGCGCATAAGTACGAAAGGTAAGAATCTAAAAAAGGAACTAAAATATAGTATAGGGCTACTTTGCTATGGACTCCACGATTGTTTAGATTAAATCGCTTTTATTAAGTCCGTAAAACCTTTAGACAGGTAGTATGTAAAACATATAATTAGCATTATTACTAAAAATAATAGTAGGATTAATTAATAATAACACTAACATTTTACGAACGTTTCGCCATTCAAGCAATATTTCACGGGCGTGTTGAGAAAAACGAAGTCCTGAGAAGCCTACCTTTAAGATAAATATGAATTACTTCACCAGTTGAATTAATGAATATCCACCATATCAGGCTAACAGAATCAATCTTATTTTCTGCACAATATAAGCAAACCGACTAACGTCTAGATATCAGAGGTGCCAGGTCAGAATGGGTGGTTGAAGTACTTGGTCGTCAAGGCTGCTGTGGTAGGAGAAGCAAAAGCCGACGTTAAAGTTAGACACTCAGCTTTCTTTAGCTTGCAAACGAATAAGTAAACGCAGTATCTAAAGAAAAGCTGTTAAACCAATAAAGTTTGTTTCCTCGAAACGTTCAAGCGTTCATTAATTAGTTTTAAAAAGGTTTTCTTTTTAAAAGGCTTTCTTTTTAAAAGGCTTGTCGTGATGACGATGCACACACAGTACCTAAAATATCGGTTGAATGGATAGTACCCTTGTTGAAAAGCAGGAGGTCATACGTTCGAATCCCAGCCGGACCGTCTTTGACATTAAAGCCAAGTATAACGTCAATTTCCTGCTCGATAGCATATCAGGGACGGGGCGTGAACGGGATTTGAACCCTAGAAATACTGATCCGCTGTTAAACAATTTGCACCTACCGGCTCAGCCCAATTAGTCTTGTGATAAGGAAACTGACGTTAAATTTATCTTTATCTTTGCAGAATAAAAATAAATTAAACTGCACACACTAGATACCTATAGCGTCATTCTAGGTCATGATAACATTCACGAAAGCAATCGGCTATTTTACATAATTCGAAATGCGACATTTTATATGTTCAAAAAACTATATAAACAACAACTAGATTAGTGACATCACAAAGCAAGCATGCACAAATTTCACTATTCACTAAAGCAAATGAAAGCACTCACAAATAGAAAAATAAAGTGAAATAATGGTTGCCAAATGGTTAGTTTTCCTTTATCAGCATCCTTGCTGTTAGAGAAATATATTTATTAAATATGTATTCTTTAAGAAATAATATATATATATATATATATATATATATATATATATATATATATTATTTCTTAAAGAATACATATTTAATGAATATATTTCTCTAACAGCCAATATATGTATATATATATATATATATATATATATATATATATATATATATTGGCTATTCAATATATACCTCTGATATCCAATATATATATATATATATATATATATATATATACATACATACATATATCAACACATATTATATATTTATATACATATACATGTAGGTCTATATAATAATACACAGTAAGTTTAGTTAAAAACATATACACATAGGCTATATGTGTGTCATACATATACAGGATGCGTATATACCTTTCAATGTATTATTAACGGCAAGTTATGGCATAACATTTTCAACTTCGTACAATATTTATGTACGTCTTTTCGTATCTAAAATTCCACATAATTTAAGATTTCTTGATTACATAATTTTGAAATTAATCCAAGGCTTGAACCGCCATTGAGTTAACTTTTTATACAATAGGCGCTATACAATTCTTTTTATAAAATAGGCTAATAGGATATACAATTTAGTGTTTTCTTTGCTGCTACTCCCTTAATTTTTTCACTGCAATACTTTCCTAAGTATAAAAACATCTTCCCTAAAAATACATCAAAGCTTAAAATATTCGCCTATGTATATTAATAGCTCTATACACCCTTTTATTAGGGCGTATCAATGATAGTGGTATTGCTTCTGCAATATGTTCCATGACACTCTTTTGAGTAATTTTTAAAATTTGCAATTTTGTTAGTATACTTAAGGTACATCATACAATACATCATTCTACAAATATGTATTGTAAAAGAAATTTTTTTAGCATCATCATCATTCCCATATATGTTTCCCGAAAAGGTTGAAGAATTATTAAACGATACACATTTTTAATACAGCGCAAGAATATACCAGTGTAGCGTGTAACGATCAAATTCAAAATACGTCAACATAGATACAATGGACATGAATTCAAATACGAGCATCACAACCTAAGTTAAGCAAAAAATCTCGAGTCACCCATAACAACAATCAGCACTATAATATACAAATAGGTTTGCAAAGAGGACTTATTCTACTGAAAAGACTTTTCTATAGTGGGATTTCATTAAATGGTGTCAATAACTCACAGGTGTCAATAACCTGCCTAGTCATAGGAAACAAACGATGACTCATAGGTGTCAGTAGCCTTCCCAGTTCTATGAAACAAACGATGACTCATGTTCCATGTATAAATCTTAAATTTGTTGTTCCAGGGATCTAAATACATGTATCATAATGCAGATCATTTTAGTTCACTCGCGTTACTTGGATCTTAAACAAAACTTGCTGCTTAGGGTTGATGTAACTTCAAATAAAAGAATTAGCAATAACACATAACTAAATTGTATACTGAAAGCTACCATTATGTAGCTACTGTCTCAACTTTATTCCACAAACTTGTGTAGTTGCTTTTAAGAAATGCACTTATTATGAAGTAATCTAAAAAAAACAATAGGTTGAAGAGTACGTAAATAATTCTGACAAATTATTCATTATCGATAGCCAAACATATAATTTTAAATGTGTGAAAATTATTACAATATGATCAGAATAATTTTAGAAAATAAATTATCTACATACTTCAGGTGCAGTAACGTGCAGCTCAGTTCGCTTGATACTATCAGCATAGAACAATTAGAAACTTTAAAATACAAGAAATCAATATAAAACAAGATTTGAGAAAATTTAAGGAATAAAAGGGAAACAAAAATCTTAAATAGAGTCTAAACATCTAAAATAAATGGCAATACAGTTTTAATGAATTATTAAACGCTAAATTGTTTAACAATCAAAACAATCAATAGAATCTTAATATTATTAATATTAATATTAAGAATATTAAGCTATACATTAAATTTCAATCAAGTTCTTACTTTATTAAAAGTGCTTTAGTATATTAAAAGCAATTTACACATCAGGAATCAAAACCATAATCTCACAAACGAAAACAACGGTATAGCTCTTGCTAAGAAAGCTAATATCAATCAATTCATCTATTAATCGCTTTTCACAACGACAGATCTCCATTTTTAAAAACTATAATTTTGGCAACTAACATTTTTATTTATCAATTCTGTTACTTCTAGCCCCACTCACTCTCTCTATAATTTCTAACAGTCTTTCTTAAGATATGGGTTTTATAACTATACGCAGTACTCAGCTTAGATTTAACCAGTATTCACAAGTTTTAAATTACGGTTTTAACGAACGAAGAATTTAAAACATTAATCCACTAGTAAAGGGCAATCATAATTACAATTAATACACAAAAATTTTGAAAAGCAAATTTACATACACTGTGTAAGCATTAGTAAGCAATAAAACCATTAGTTTATATTATAAATCGATCCTCCATTTGGTCAGCTTCAAGAATTAATAGATTTCAAAAATTATATCTTAAATCAACACTCTATCATTTCTGCGTTTGATTCAGAAAATGTAGGAATAGCAAAACCTAAAAATATAAGCATATTGTTAAAGCAACAAAAGCCGTTAGTGAAAGACGCCACCTCAAACAATTTTCTTTAAAATAGAATATTAGATTAGAGAAAAAGGAAGGCAAAATTGAATCTATCTCTTGGACTTATCGAGACACTGTTCCGTGACAGTGTACTAAACCGATAAATGCATTGCTACGTTAAAATCATTTCATTTTCAATGTTAGCATGACCTTATAAAACAACATCAAGGGTATATTCATATTCTAACTACCTATTACTAATAACATGCTTCATCTCATTATCACGTTTATGATAATTTATTACGTAGCAATGTTCAATTTTGCAATATCCTAATCATTTTAACATTTGAACTTGCTAAATGTACCTTTGTGTATATTTAATATGAATACTTACGTCTGCTTTTAAATTCGGAATATGTAAGTGCCACTTGTGGCCTTTATCTCCGTTCATGCGCTGATGCTGTTTGTGTATAATTGTAAAGTCTATGTTTGTGACATGCGTTTGAAAAATAAATAATAATAATAATAAATTTTACCCGTAAAATATTTCATCATTCAGTTTAACTTGCCAGATGCTTGACTAGTTTTAGAGCACTGAGTCAGTGGCGATGAGTGGTGATGTCGTTAAGATATCCGACTGCGGATCAGTATGTGCGGGGTTCAAATTCCGAGCTCGCCGTCACTGATATCGCTTTAGAGAGATGAAACTGACATTAACATTAGCTTTATTTTTTGCAGCAATACTACATCGTTCCTCCCTCAGTGCCCCTTAAAGTTCAAAATGTCATAGGCTGTATTCAGTCTTCCACTGTAGAGTAACACCACAATATCATAGGCTGCATTCATTCAGACCTTACTCAGTATCTAAACTTTTGAATGTCCCACATATTTCGTGAATTTTGAAAAAGACAAACATATCTAAACTGTCATAATTTAAATAACATTGTTAAATTCTTGCATCATTCATGATAGTAACAATGACGTGAATCGTTGGCTAAGATAGTCGTTTAGATAAAAAAATTTTATTAAATACATTAATTTCCATAAAAGTTACAATAACATTATATAAATGTGTAACTATCATCCTAACATTATAGCTCTGTCATATTCAATAAGAATTACAAGGCAATATCGTAATTAACAGACTATTATGTCTATTTATATATATAAAAGCTAAGGTAAAGCTAAGGTTAACGTCAGTTTCCTCACTCGAAAGCGATGTCAGTGACGGGCGAACCCAGGATTTGAACCAGCACATACTGATCCGCGGTCGAGTATCTTACCGACATCGCCACTGGCTCCAGCCACATATATAAACACATGTGTATATATACATATAATATATATATATATATATAATACTTATATATATATATATATAATACTTATATATATATATATATATATATATATATAATGACATATATATAATGAAAGTCTATTCGTATCCCGACCCTGGTTAAACTGGGATTTAAGGGAAGATGATGATGATGATATATAATGACATTACCAGCACGTCAGATTATCTCCAACGCTTCGAGTTTTCCTGTGTATTTTACTGGCTATCGCCACAAAGCCATTATGAACAAAGTCTAGAGAATTATTATTAATTATAATTATTCTACTCTACCACGTTCACTATACTACGTCAATTAACTGTTTTAAGTGTGCATCCTACACCGTCACAATAGATGAAATTCCCCTTTTACAAGAGTATAAAATAATTTCCAAATTTTATCTTAAGCCATTTAAAAAAACTATATCATTTATATTTACAAAATAAGACAGTAACATTTCATTTCATAGTGAGAACAATAATAAGCAATTAAACGTTAGGTCATTAATACTTGTGGCGCAGATGTCAGCCAATGAAAAGCTAAAAGATTTCAACAACAACTATATTCTGATAATATAAAGTCGATATTACGCTACACTTGCATTACACTACACTTTTGCATCATTCAAATGAGACATGCTGCTCAACATCCACTCGCATCAGCACTCAACAAGCTAAACAGTATTCTTCATATTATCGCACAGAACTTACATTTCCAAGCAATATACATTTCTGGGCAGTATACTCGTCCATTAGAAATTACAATTTACAACAAGAAGATAATTCAGTATAGCCTACACATCTTATAGTGTCTAAGAACTATCATTCAAATCCGCATAACAAACGTAGTACATTTAACTTTAATGCAGCGATACATTTCATATCAGAAATATTAAACAAATTAGCAAGACATAAATTATAAAGCAACCATTTTTGACAATAAGTAACAATACAATCTTGTTTAACGTCCATCTGTCGATAACACGAGACACATAACTGACAGCCAATCAAAATGTAACATAAAAATTAGCAAATCACAAAAGCACAAAGAAAAACCCCAAAAAGTACTTAATAAATAGCGGTTCTGTAAAACATTATTATATCTTAGGCATGAGGCCACAATATATATACACACACACACACACACACACACACACACATATATATATATATATATATATATATATATATATATATATATATATATATATGTATATATATATATATATATATATATGCACTAATAATTACAAATAGGCTTGATTTAATTAACAATTAGAAATGGGAAACTAAAGCCGGATAATTCCTAAGCCATCATGATAAAGTTCTATATATTTGCTCCACTACGAAGGCGGCGAAGGAAAATTGTCTTCTATTTCTTTAATATGCTCCAAAACCTGCGCAAAGTCAAATCTATCTTTAGAGTCATAATTCCAGCAATGATTCAGCATCATTTGATAGACCGAGTCAGGACAGTATTTAGGCCTATTCAGTCTATTACCCTTATTTAATTCAGTCAGCTGATTTCTGAATTCCTTACAGAGATGGGGCATTTCGCCGTAGGAAAAGACTTCCCAGAGCGTCACCCCAAAGCTCCACACGTCGCCTTTCTCGTGGAACTTCTTGTACTTCAGGGCTTCGGGAGCGCACCTACTCAGACATACACATACACGTATGCAATTTTTTGGAGTCAAAAAAGGTAAAGCAACGTTAGTTTCCTCACTCTGTAAAAAGTTAAGGTAAAGCTAATGTTACGTCAGGTGACTTTCAAAGGTAAAGTTAACGTTACGTCAGATTCCTCACTCGAAAGCGATGTTAGTGACGGGCGAGCACAGGATTTGAACCCCGCACATACTGATCGGCGGTCGAATATTTTACCGACATCGTCACTGGATCTACAATTTTTTACTTGAGAGCTTAGGGAGCGCATCTACTGAGATATTCACGTACACAGCTGTAATTTATTTTAATATCAGTAAAAAAATTAGCAGAAAAGTATCGTAAGCATTTCACACAATGAAGTGGCAATCCAACAATGAAGATATTAGTGAAAGTGTAAAACAACCTAACGGGCAATAGATCATCAATACACCTTCTTGCATTGGTTTCCAAGATTTTGATTCATACCAATTATTGAACCCTAACTCTATTTCTAGTTAGATTTTGGTTACATAGTGCTAAAAGTTATCGTGAACAACAGTAGCACTGTAATTTTGTTGTTGTTGTTGTTAATTTAGACCCAACGCTAGCTAAAGTAGGATTCAAGGGAGATGATGATGTTGATGATGATGTTATGGTTATTGTAGACTACAGCAAATACGAATATCTTCTGGTAGATAGAAAATTCAAGTTAACTATTCGTAAACAAGACAAAAGACAAAAATTTAATCTCAGAAAAAATACACATGCTCATCGTATTCTGCCGAAGAAACGAACGCTAAATCATTGATTGATTGATGGGTATAATCACAGTGCAGGTCACTTCATAGCGACACCTCCGATAATGGCCTCTTACAATGCTTCTTAGAGTTGCCCTATTTATTTATTTACATGAAACACCAGTAAGGGTTTGCCCATCCTGAGCAGTTCAATTATACGCACATTCAATATCACCGAATATCCACAGAAACAACGAGACACGGCTAATCTGGGTTAGTCGGGACAAGGTTAATCATACTTAAAGTATGCTTAAAATAACTTTCTTTTGGCATGTCGTTAATGCCTATTCGGGGTCAACACGGAGGGGTCTAGAGAGGTAATGGAATTTTAAGGTCGGCTATCCATCGGCCAGATACACCTAAGTGTACACTTTTAAGTTTTATTCAACCCTTGGAAGAGAAAAACCCACGTCACCATGCAGTCTATGCAGCACTGGCTGGCGCCAGTGGTGACGTTGGTAAGATACTCGACCGCGGATCAGTATGTGCCGAGGTTCAAACCATGGGCTCGCCTGTCACTGACATTGCTTTCGAGTGAAGAAACTGACGTTAACCTTAGCTTTACCAGCGCTGAACCGGCGACTGTCCGAAGAGGCGAGAAACTGCGTCACAAGGCATTCCATAAAAAAAGTTGCTTAAAATTCTTAGAATCAAAACTGTAAAGCCAAATGTATAAAAATCTTATTGACATGAGAGGATACCAACCATGGAGCAGGAATTTCCTTAGCGCCGTGACTCTTGTAGTAGTCCTTTTCTTCCAGACATCGTGAAAGTCCAAAATCAGAGATCTTCATGCTACATTCAGCCGTCACTAAAACATTCCTGGCCGCCAAATCTCGATGTACAATCTTATTCGAGCTCAGGTAGCACATTCCCTAAATAAAATATTAATAGTAAAATGTAGTAATAGTTATGGTAGTGATTGTGGTATTGTTGTGGTAGTGATAGTAGTAGTAGCAATAATAGTAGCAGTAGTAGACTAGCAGTAGTAGGCCTAGTAGTAGAAGTAATAGTAATAATACTAATACTAATAGTAATAGTAACACTAATAAAAATAATAGTAACAATGAAACTAATATCACTAGTGTTAGTATTCTTAATGCTAATACTAGTAGTAATACTAATTAGCACTAGTATTAGTATTAATAAACTAGTACTAATACTACTACTAGTATATTAATACTAATATACTATTAATAATATTAATATACCATTAATTAAACAAAAAACCATTAATATACTAGTATCAATACTAATACTAGTATATTAATACTAATTCCAATAATACCTTCGATCTGCCACTTGGCAGAACACCTGAGAGAGAGAGAGAGAGAGAGAGAGAGAGAGAGAGACGTTAAATACAATATCAATAAGCACAAGGAATCGATTGTGACGTATGCCAGCATTCAACAAATATATCACATGTCAATAATCAAGTAGCACTCCTATAACTTCAGTTTATATTCTATACTATATAATTCTGGTCATAATCTTCCGTTAGCAATCAATAGATTTAATTTTCTTCTACAGCAATCACCCACTGTCTCTGTCTCTCTCTCTCTCTCTGTCATTCTGTCTCCCTCTTCCAAAATATTCGACTTAATTTAATATAAATTTTTATATTTAAATTTTAAAAAAAATTAATATTTATTCCGTATAGTTGCCACGTGACATGACATACCGAATGTGCTACATAGTTTTCCTTTTTTAGTTACTGTTTTTTGTAGTTTTTATGATATTTCCTCCATTCCTCTCTATGGCTATTAGTAATTCATTGCCTTTTGTTGGGGCTTCAGTAGCAGCCGGCAAGAATTTAGGAATAGCCTTCTAACATCCTGGGGATTATTTACATTCAAACCTGTCGACACTCGGTCTTCCAAAGTACTCGCCCACAATTTACTAACCGCGTGCAACGTGGCTTTACTTCGTTCAATTGACGCGCAGCCTAACCGAGTGCGCTAAATCCCATTCCCAAACAAATTGAAACATTTCGTTTAAGACTTACCTCAGCGATTTCTCGTCCATATCGTATGAGTTCTTTAGTCGACAGCGGCTCAACGTGGCTCGCCTCAGTTCTCTTGAGAAAGTCACGCAGACATCCCTTCTCTACGAACTCCATGACCAGCGAGAGCGGGGTGCGCCCTCCTGAAGTCAATAGCATCATCACTCTAATCACAATGATCCTAGACACTCTGATACAATACTACTAGACACTCTAATCACAATGCTGCTAGACACTCTGATACAATACCACTAGACACTCTAATCACAATGCTGCTAGACACTCTAATACCGGATACAATGCTTTAAGAAACACTGGTGATAGAAACACTGGTACTACAAATACTCATATTAGGATATTGGTAATAATCAAACTAAATAACGAACGAAATCTTTAAACATTTGAAAGAAATAGTGTAATAATACATGTATATAGCAAAAAGTTCACTTTGCAAAACTAAACTAATACTTAGATGAGCTAAATTAGACAAATTAATGGAAAAATTATCAGTCTTGTCATTTTCTAACACACACCCTGCACATAATATCATCATCATCATCCTCAGAATTATCATCATCATCATCATCATCATGCTCATCACAATCTTTAATACCAGGTTTAACAGGATCAGGATACAAATAGGCCATCTTCTTTCCTCTCTGTCCCACATCTTATGTGGGACAGAGAGCGCTCATCAACCCAATGCATTTTCTGACGTTGGTTTGAATCTTAGTGTTTAACTCGCCTTCTACAACACGGCCAGTCACCGGTTAGTCTATTCTTCAAAACTCGAACACAACACGGGGACATAATATATTATACATAATATCACAATAAACCAACAAATTCATTTTCTAGCCAAAGACTAAGTTTGACATACAACCAAAAAATCAACTAACCGGATTGTTTAATTTCATATTTTCCAATGAACTGAACAATATGTGGATGCTCCAGGGTTACCATTATCTTCATTTCCTTGGCCAACTCTTCCGCTAGAAAATTACGGTAAGTACTGGCTCTGAGACACTTGACGGCGACCTCCCGCCGCTTTCCATCAACATCACAGTATTCACCTTTATATACCTCTCCATAATGCCCCTGTCACAAAATTGAGAGGAAATTACATAAGAAAAACTGAAGTTATTTTCAATAATTTCTTTAATTTCTTTAATTTCTACTTTATATTTTCGTTTTAAGTTCACCATGGTTCACATTTAAATTGTGTTCACTTATTGCATTTACTTGTTTATTTGCATTGCTTGTGAACTGTACAGGGTTGAATGACCCTTTTTGGTGATCTAAATAAATAAATAAATAATAATTTTTTTAGATCTTGCACAAGTTCTCAAACTTTGTAACTAAATCTTCTTCTTCTTCTTAGCTTATGCCACCACTTAACAGAGACGTGTTACGAGGCAGTGTTCAGCTGACGTTTAGGCCGTTCTGTCAGCAGTGGGCGGGGTTAATGAGCTGATGACTGAGCATGATGTGGTATATGAGTTCATGACAGCAGTGGGTGGGGTTAATGAGCTGATGACTGAGCATGATGTGGTAAATGAGTTCATGACAGCAGTGGGCGGGGTTAATGAGCTGATGACTGAGCATGATGTGGTAAATGAGTTCATGACAGCAGTGGGCGGGGTTAATGAGCTGTTTGACTGAGCATGATGTGGTAAATGAGTTCATGATAGCAGTGGGCGGGGTTAATGAGCTGTTGACTGAGCATGATGTGGTAAATGAGTTCATGATAGCAGTGGGCGGGGTTAATGAGCTGTTGACTGAGCATGATGTGGTAAATGAGTTCATGACAGCAGTGGGCGGGGTTAAAGGGCTGCTGGCTTAGCACGATGTGGTAAATGAGTTCGAAGGCCCTGTGCTCTCATTAGTTGAGCTGAATCTGAATTACGCGGCGATAATTTAATTATTTAAACTTAGACATGGGCGCCATTTATGCAACCATTTGTGTAACCAAATTAACCATTAAGGGAAAAACGGGCTGCCTACGCGTCCAGAACAACCATTCTACTACTTCAACAGTGTAAATGGAAAGATCCAGTAAAGTTTGCATGCAATAATATTTATACATTACACTAAGAATCCAGTTACTATCCACAACTTAGTATAAAAAAAGAAATGTAATAAACGCATTTAATCAATATTATCAACTGAAACCGCCTCCAATGGAAAAAGAAATCTTTACGTGCTTTCGACTAGTAACTTCTATCATAATGCAAAATTCTTAATTTACAACGGCCCACCAATACCATCAACTGGATGATTCAGTGAGTTGAGATCAATAAGATGTTGGTGCTACCATATTTGATGCAGAAGATTTAGAAGTTAACCCGATGATTCAATGAATAGTGATGATTTCAATACTGAATTTAAGAAAATTTTATCTTACTACAGCAGGGCTAAGCAGATCAGCTCCAGTGTTTTACAATACGAATTAAATGAACAAATATCAGTCAATAAAATTAAATAGATGAAAACAAAATAAAATAAATCAATAAAAGCATCAAATGCTAAAGCAGCAACCAGCCAATACCCGGCAAAACATTTACTTTACACGGGCACAACTACTAAAAAAATCTACAAAAGTTACTTCCTAAATTTATCACGACAATGAACGAAAATCATTAAAAATAGAAATATGCAATAAATTATAATTATAGGAGAGAACTACTTGGCCAAGTTTCTGCGCCCAATCGACTTTAACATGCACTTTCTTCACGTTTGGAGCAGGTGGTAGTGGTCTGTTCTGCATTCCCATCGCTGCAACAGAATAAACCAACAATATCGCAAGAACCCGTTAGTAAGTTTATTTAATATAGGAAAGTTTAAGAGGTCATATATAAGTTGTATAATTATTATTACGGTCAATAATAATAATAATAATAATAATAATAATAATAATAATAGTAATAATAATATACATTATAGTGAAATGATCAACTACGTTGATATCTATCACTTTAATACTGCATGTTAAATCCATAAGGCAATTTTGTCCATTGTCCGTGTAACCAGTCCAGTGAATGTCCGAGATTTTACTCTCAGATAAGCGCGACTGGGATTCGAACCCACGAGGGTTCAATTCATCTCTGGATCTGTCATTTAAAACTTCATGACGTTACCCCTAGGCTATTGAGACATTCAAATTGGTCGCGTAGTTTTTCTACATGAAAGTATTATACACGTATGTATGTTTATTATAAGTATTTTGCATGTGAAGACAGGAACGAGTGCTGCTGGATAGAGTAAAGTTCCACTCATATGTAGACATTTTTACTACTTTAGATATTAATTTAAATGTAATTGTTATTGTACTATTGAACTCTTCCTGTAAAGTAGTCTCGAAGACCGAGTTCGGCCATGACACTGCTATATAAGTTTTCGTTGTTAATAATAATTAATAATATAAGCCTAGAGTAAAGACAGACATAGGAAAGTTTTCTTAGTCAAAAAAATATTCCATGAAATCTGAGAGAAACTGAAAATTCATCTTGCTTTATGAAGAAAGATCGAACGAAAAGATGGATTTTAAGTTAATATGGATGAAGTTTCGGTAAATGGTGGGTGATTTGAAGTGGATGTTCGGCAGATAATGGCAATGACAATGGATATGACAATGTATTGCACTAATGTTTTGTTGATAGCACTGTTTTAATGAAAGACATTTATTATATATGTTTAGCTCTATAATCGACGAATAAAGATCTTTATAGAAATTTTTCATTTCAGACCCGTGAGATTCTAGTTCAGGGTGAGTTAAAAACAATAAAGAATAAATACAAATATAAATGAGTTTGGAAGATTAATCACTTGTACAGATATAGGAACTGATCTGCAGAAGCTACACAGTTTTCAGTCTAAAGAGCAACGAAAGAGGTTAATCATCAAAGGGTTAAAATAGAAATACTCACATAGCCATTGAAAAAAATTGAAAAAAAGAAAGAAAAAACTTGTCTAACGGGTATGCAAAACTTGGGGAAAGAAAGTGAAAGCCACATATAACATTTTAATTACTTTCAAGTTTAACTTTTATTAAAATGTAAGTTAAATTTGATTTTCCTAGTCACAAACTTTGCCTTTTCAGCTAGTTGCAGTTTTGTTGAGACTCAGGAATCATATACTAGTTAAAAGTAATGAAACAATAAACAAAGCTAAAGAAATTAATTAAAAAGTCAAAGCTTTAAACAATATAGCTAATAGCTCCAGCCAGTTGCGACGTCGGAAAAATATCCGACGGTAAGATACCAAGAGCTAAAGCCACGTTTAAAGTTCGTTTCATATCGAGGAAGCATGTCAGAGACGCGGAGAGCACTGGATTTGAACCTGCACCTCCTGATCCACAGTCAGACACCTGACTGCCATGCCACAAGTTCAGCCGCTAGCGACTCGTTAACTGATTGATTCAGTACCAAAGTTGTTAACTGATTCATTATGTACCAAAGTTGTTAACTGATTCATTATGTACCAAAGTTGCTAACTGATTCATTATGTACCAAAGTTGTTAACTGATTCATTACGCATCAAAGTTGTTAACTGATTGATTACGTACCAAAGTTGTTAACTGATTGATTACGTACCAAAGTTGTTAACTGATTGATTACGTACCCAAGTTGTTAACTGATTGATTACGTACCAAAGTTGTTAACTGATTGATTACGTACCAAAGTTGTTAACTGATTACGTACCAAAGCCACTGGACTCCACAGACAGACCATTGGAGATTTCACTGATAATAGTCTGATTGCTGCCAAAAGACAGCTGAGGACTGGAGAGCAGTGGCTGGGGAGAGAATCCTGCCTGTGGAGTAGTTCTGCCAGTAGCCTGCATGTTGAGCAGCAGCTGAGCTCTGCTGTCTGCTGAGCCGTGGTTATCAACCTACAGCCAATCAACTCTCAGTCATCATCATCGTCGTCGTCGTGGTCATCATCACCACCACCACCACCACCATCGCCATCGTCATCGTCATCATCATCATCATCATCAACATCATCATCATCGTCGTCATCGTCATCATCATCATCATCATCGTCGTCATCATCATCATCATCATCATCATCGTCGTCGTCGTCGTCATCATCATCATCATTATCATCATCATCATCCTCATCTTCATAATCTTCCCTTGAATCCCAGTTTATCTAAGGTCCCAATACGAATAGACCTTCTCCACTGCTCTCTATGTCATATTATCAGTCAATCACCTATTTTTCCACTCGCTTTGAAAAATGTTGTAAAAATCTCCGGAGCCCTGGCGCACTCCAATCGAATGCCCTTTCTGACGTTGGTTGGATCTTAGTAACTTAGCCGCCTTCTACGACACCAGCAGTTCACGGCTGGCTTATTTTTTAAATAACCCAGACAAAACACGGGGAACCAATAAACTCGCAATCAATAAACACAAATGCATATTAAATATTTATCTTGAAATACTGAATCATTGTAACTCGTTGTATCCTATAAGTGTGAAAAACCTGCCTTTAAATAAAGTGAATTGTGTTTTAGATTATAAGAACAACACTGAGAACTACATGCCAGAAACAAATTGACAATGAGCTCTACAGTTATTTATGACAACACCATGCTTTAAGTGTGACGCGCACCAGCCATAGACCTTAAGTAGGAGAAAAATCTCGAATACCACTCGGCAGAAAAATATTTTCAAGGCATCAGAAAGCATCGTTTGTCATAAAAATGGAACAAATTTTCAAAGCAACATTATGATTACCTCAAAGCAACATTATGATTACCTCTCTGATATTAGGTCCACGGCTCCTCTCGTGCATCGACAGAGACTCGAAGGAGCTGCCGTTGTGGTGGGCGCCTATGAGAGGAGATCTGCTGTCCACAGAGAACGAATCACCAGAGGGCGACGTCTGCAGCTGATGTCCCCGCTGCTGCAGCAGCTGCTGCTGATGCTGCTGTAGAGAGATGTTGATGGAGGCAAGACTTGAGCGAGAGCTGCGCTGTACTAGACTGTTTCTATACACAATCAGATAACGACACAGTTGAGACAAAGTTTAACGTCAGTTTTCTGTTCCAAAAGCACGTAAGTGACGGTGATAGTACTGGATTTGAACTACGTACCTATTGGTCCACAGTCGGCCAACTATCAACATGTTGTCAACTCGGGCTTCTTCATTTAAACGAGTCCTAAACGGTTTAATTAACTCTTCAGTATATGATTTTTAATTATACAGGATATATTTCACAATGCTGTCAAAGACCTGGCACAGTAAGCTAGTTGCTCAGTCACAATGAGAAAGTTCAATTCATTATGACACAGTTTTAACCAAGACATCTTCTTCAGTGCACTGCCAAGTGGCAGGTTCAAGGTACATATTCATACTCAAAGTCTGCTTTCTCGCTCCATAAGAGCACTCCTCAGATCAACAAGTTAATTCTTTCATAAAGTCTATGCCTTATCCGTACCTTATGTAGCCTATAGATTGGGAAAAGTATGGCTTCTGAGGTGTTTTCCCGTTGCCTTCCTCAGTTGCATGGATTAATTATCATTTAATCCCGGGGGAAAATATTTCATTATACTCAGCTCAAAGCTAAAAGCTAAGGTTAACGTCAGTTTCCTCACTCGAAAGCGATGTCTGTAACGGGCGAGCCCAGGATTTGAACCCGCACCATCTGATCCGCGGTCGATTATCTTACCGACTTCGCCACTGGCTCAAGCACAGGTGTTTGATTTCAAATTCAAGTTAATTATTGAAATGACAGATTTCAGATAAAGTTTTTAAGCTGAATGGCCTACAAGTACCAAGACATAATCTGAAACAAATCCGTTCCTACAGTCAATAAATTGTTAAATCCAGACGGCAAAATTTTGGGCACATACAGAGTATAAAGATGGGAATTTTCAACATGTTTACATTCGTGTTCAGCTCAGCTTAATGTAAATGAAAGCTCTGATTTGGAGATACAAGGAAATTAAAACTCGGTTGGGGTTTCCGCTAGACAAGAGTTTTGGTTCAGGTTTCAATTGCTACAGAATGTTATTCTTAAATTATTGCTAGCTGTAATATGCGTTACTTCAGTGTGACAAGCACGACTAGAATTCATGGAGTGAAAACAAAACAAAAGTATAAACACGGGAGCACAATCAACGAAACAGTAAAATATAAATGGCTAAAGAATTATAGTTTTCTGACTGAATCAGCCGTCTCGTCTTCATTCATCTTCTATTCATCGTTTTCATGAATTGCTATGCCAGCAGTCCTACTTCGAATATCTTCAATATCGCCATTCAACAGAAAGTTGTAACTTATTTTTCCTTATTACAAGACACTGTTTATCAGCCTGAACTCAAACCCAGGTTTTAGGAAAGAATGTCCATATACTGTAAATATAATATGATTTTTCGAATTGGCTCCAGTTGGCATTAGTAATTTTATAACGAAATGTAAATAAGTACAATGTTCCTAACTTTAAGATAAATCGGTAACTTTACTAAATATATTACTTCCAAAATAGTTTGTCTTAATAACTAGCTTAAATTAATGAGTTTCCTTCAAACTACTGGTCTGAGAAAATGTTCTAATTTCAACAGACATTTATTCTAAACTGAACAATGACGTCAACCTCTGACTAGCTGAGAACTTAACGAATAGCAAAGGTCATAGGTCAATCTCTGACGGGCAGGCACCAAGGTCATAACATAGATGAGAACATCAATAATAACAAAGGTCAGAGATCAGGCAGCAAGGTCATAACATAGATGTGAACATAAATAATAACAAAGGTCAGAGGTCAACCTCTGACGGGCAGGCAGCATGGTCATAACATAGAGATAGAAGAGAACATAAATAATAACAAAGGTCAGAGGTCAACCTGTGACGTGAGAACATAAATAATAACAAAGGTCATAGGTCAACCTCTGACGTGCAGGCAGCATGGTCATAACATAGAGATAGAAGAGAACATAAATAATAACAAAGGTCAGAGGTCAACCTGTGACGTGAGAACATAAATAATAACAAAGGTCAGAGGTCAACCTCTGACGGGCAGGCAGCATGGTCTGCTGCAGACGTCTCTTGTTGATGTCGTTGTCGGCGGCGGCGACAGACGATGAGATACTGTCGAGCGTGAGACCAGAGAACCCCGCGTCGTCACCAGGGGTCGAGGGTTGAGTGTCAGGCAGCACGGCCGAGTGGTAGTGGTTGTATATGCTGCCATCTGTATATGTGAAAAGTAAACACGCATTATAGTGAAATGATCAAAGGTGTTGATATCTATCACTTTTAATACCACATATTAAAATATCACTTTTATTATACCACATATCTGGCTTGAGCCAGTGGCGAAGTCGGTAAGACACTCGACCTAGGATCAGTAGGTGCGAGGTTCAAATCCTGGGCTCGCCCGTCACTGACATCGCTTTCGAGTTAGGAAACTGACGTTCACCTTAGCTTTACCAGCTTTACATGTATAGACCGTTAGGCAATTTAGACCATTTTCTGCATAACCAGTCTAGTGAATGTCTGAGATTTTACTCTTAGATCGGCGCGGCTGGGATTCGAACCCACGAGGTTCGGAATTCACCTCAGGATCTGTCATTTAAAACTTCATGACGTTACCCCTAAGCCATTAAGACATTCTAATATACATTATATATAAATATTATTATTATTATTATTATACATTAATGTACACACATTCATGCGTGCATTTAATCAATCAATCTATGCATCAAAATCATTCAAAAGTTAATTAATTAATCAGTCGATTAATCTGTCGATTACGCAATCACCAATCACTCGGTGAATTAATTAGTAATCAATTAGTAAATACCAAAAAATTGATTTTGACATCTATAACACGCAGTGTCTCATAATTTTACATGAGCATTAAGGAACGAGTGAAATTACATCGATATCAATGTATATTATACACTAATTAGTTAACAGCCCTAACCATCAATTACAGCAGGGCTTCTATTGCTCTAAGCAGTCAAGACTATACAGTATATTCATAAGCTTTGCATTTGGGCTACAAAGAAAAGAAGACAGAAGAAAATCACTCAGGATTCATCGGGAATGACAGTTAGTATGTAGTGTAAAACAATATGAGAAAGTCAGACACAGTTTTTTATTTGCAGATATCTTTATTTGCAGAGTTGGAGCACACTTGTCAAATAAACAGAAGGAAAGACTACAAACTCCGCCTCACTGTCTCTAACAGTCTACGTGTGATACAGAAGCAGACGTTAAGTGCAACTGAATATAGATTTAAACAAAGCTACAATACTGTATATCAAAGCCTAGCTGAGATTTAATCAAAGTCAAGCAGAGACTTAAACAAAGACACGGTACTACAGTATCTCATAGTATAGCTTCAAAAAATTCCATGGTACAGTATGTCAAAGTATCGCTCCAAATATTATCATGGTACAGTATATCAGAGTAGCACTAAGGCCTTCCTTAGATTTTGCAGTATTTATTAACTGGTCTGAACCAGGTTAGTAGCCCATTAGTTTGTCATAAGTCATTAGCTAATGACTTCAAACGAATGTCTAGCTCATTAGCCCATAAAGTCAATTCCTCCTCTACAGTCCAATAGGATTTCAAAGCGAATATACGAAGAATTGACTAAGCTATCGCAATTGTGCTAAAGGTTTATTTTTTAATGTGCATGTGTATGTCAAAGTATCGTTTCAAAAAATGCCGGTGTGTACGGTATGTCAAAGTATCGTTTCAAACAACGCCATTGTACGGTATGTCAAAGTATCCTTCAAACAACGCTATTGTACGGTATGTCAAAGTATCCTTCAAACAACGCCATTGTACGGTATGTCAAAGTATCCTTCAAACAACGCCATTGTACGGTATGTCAAAGTATCCTTCAAACAACGCCATGGTCACGTATGTCAGAGTATGCTTCAAACAATGCCATGGTAAAGTATGTCAAAGTATCTTTCAAACAACGCCATGGCACTGTATATCAAAGTATCACTTCAAACACTGTTATGATACTGTATATCAATGCACAGCATAGCACCACATCACTTACCGCTGCTTTGCAGAGAACGGAGTTCTTTTATAATATCTTTTGGTGACGTACGATACTCGGCAGTCAGATTCCAGCATCCACGTATCAATTCATACACCTTGTCCGGACAATACGTCGGTTGTATTGGCATCACACCTGATGTCACAAATCTGCACACCTGCAATAGAAAAATTTCAAATTACTACAATGAAATTTGCATTGAGATGCTACTTAATTTGTGCACAAGATATAAAAAAGAAAATTATGAAATAAATTTAGCTCAGGTCAAATTTACTTAATAATTTTTTGTTCAAATATCATATATACGCTGTACATATAATAAATTACATATACATTTTTCTTGATAAATAAATAAAATTATTTCTTTCTATCTTCGATAAACTAACTCTCATCATCATCCTCTTTTTCCCATGAATCCCAGTTAAACTAGGGTCGGGATTATCCATTTGCTTAAAATATAGATGTATTTCTGGAGTGTAGGCACTCACCAACTGAAGCCCATACTGACATTGGTTTGGATTTTAATGCTTTGTCGCCTTGTCGCCTTTTACGACACGTGCAGTCCACGTTGGTCTATTCTTCAGCAACCCAGACACAACAAGGGTAATCGATAAACTGTAATATACTGAAATATTATTTAACCGACCATGTTGTTTTTTTGTCACTGGGTTATGCTTGGAAATATGGCGATGTTTAATTTCAATTTATATTTCAACTTAAAACTATTATATCTGAAGCCAATAACGATCAAAAATGGTAAGGATTTCGTTGCCTTACAGAGAGTAAATATAATCAACGTCTTTTGTGATAAATGTGCAGACTTCGAATAGTTCATTCTTGTCTGTATACATGTGTATTTTCTAGATTCTCTGCATTCTGTGTATTGCGTATAGAAACAAGTATAAAGAAAGAGAGAAAGTGAGAGAGAAGAGAAAAATATGTTTTATTTCACAAAATTTCACAAAATTCATAGAGTAATCACATTAATGAACGTGTGACAAATAAAATAAAATAAGCATTATCAGAATCTTAATATTAAGTGCAATACGTCCTGTATGTGCAAAATAGAAAGACATACTTCAACGCGGGACATGTTTTCAAAGAGTCGAGCGCCTGCTGAAAACATTTCATACAGTGTCGTACCATAGGCGTATCTGTCTGACTCGTGAGTCATCTTACTGAGATCATCGTAGCACTCTGGAGCTATCCATGGTAATCTAGAAAATCAATCAGTGATTTTGTGATTTTAGAATAAAATTTCAGTATTAATTTGAGCGATTTTAGGATTAAATTGAGTGATGTTAGAATTAGTTTCAGTGATTTTAGAATTAATTTCAGTAATTTTAGGATTAAATTGAGTTGCTTTAGATTAAATTTAATAACTGTAACTAAAACTTTGAACAAATGCTTCATAAACATCCGATTAATTTGCACTTCATAACGTTTTGGCTTAATTACTTTCACTCTAATCCCTCAACAAATTTATATAAGAGAATACTATTGAAACAAAAGAGCACAATAATTATTATATTAGGGCACAATAATAATCTATATTAGGGTGGGATTTATCGCACACAGTTTAGCTGCGCGAAAAATGAAGTTAAGCTACGCCGCGCACAGTTAGTACTTTGTGGGTGACCAACTTGGAAGACCGAGTACTGGCAGCTTCGAATGAAATAGTCCCGAGGGTGTTACAAGGTTTATCTTAAATTCGCGTTGGCTGCGATCAATGCGCCAACAAAAGGCAACGATTACTAATAACAATGAAGAGAAAGGAGGAAAAAACGAAAACAACAAAAACAGCAACTATAAGAAAGGAAACATTGTAAACACATACAGTTTTTGTGTGTGTTTAAACTGATTAAGTAGCTGTTATTATTAGTTGTCTCGTTTACCTCAACAAATTCAGCTCGTGGTCAATTGGCAGAACGTTATACAAATGAACCATTCCGGGATCCGAGAGCTTCACTTTAAATATCCCGCTCGTCTCGTGACTGTATAGCAGAATATTTCTGCAGCAGATTCTACCGTGCACAAAATCTTTCTCCTCCTGAAATAGCAGTCACATACTGTGTAATGATTCACTGTACTACAATTAAAGGCATCTGACTAATTCAACACTGCACACAATAGTTGACTGTAATTACAATTAAAGACATCTGACTAGATCGGCCCTGAAAAAGATCCAGTAGTATGGTATACACTATATTCTCTCTCTCTTCAGTGCACTATCAAGTGGCAGGTTCAAGGTACATATTCATACTCAAAATCTGCTTACTCGCTCCATAACAGCACTCCTTAGATCAACAAGTTAATCCCTTCACAAAGCCTATGCCTTACCCATACCTTATGTAGCCTACAGCTTGGGAAAAGTATGGCTACACTATATTACACTATAGTACGAAAATGAAAGAAGAGGAAATAAATTCTGAAATAATTAAGAAAATTACGAATCTATAAATTTCTATAAATCGCATTTATAGAAGTTTGTACTTTTAGATTAGCTCAGCTACAC
The DNA here is from genome assembly GCA_905160935.1 of Enchytraeus crypticus. Lineage (NCBI taxonomy): Eukaryota > Metazoa > Annelida > Clitellata > Enchytraeida > Enchytraeidae > Enchytraeus > Enchytraeus crypticus. The sequence goes on from CAJHZI010000561.1 coordinate 39,652, forward strand.
GAGAAATAGTCCCATGAAGAATTTAAATATTGCAAAATTACAAAACCATTCTGCAATAGAGTTACAAAATTAAGATTTCAGTTAATAAGCGCATCATTCTGCATCCAAGGATTCTAAAGCTAGAGGTGAAAGACATCACAAAGAGTCTAGTATCATCTGTTTAGTCAGGCCAGTGAAGTGTCCAAGCAACTGCGAAATAGACTAAATGGATGCGGCATCTTTACCACAACGCGACTACGAAGGAAAGGAAGAAGATAATGGCAAACTATTTCAGAAGCCGCATTTCCTTTAGTTAATGGCTGCATTTATTCTCTCTATTTATTGTAATACTCTACCACCGACTCTTCGGAAGTCTTCAGTTAAATCACATCGGCCTTTGCTTTCCTATGAGCAGTTCCACAGGCAGTTGAGGACCTAACTTTCCATTTCTCTTTTCCATTCAGAGTTGCGACTTTCTGAGAATTCTGAGTTGCGACTAGCAGCCAAATCTCCTTTTCTTTCATTACCTTTATCTTTGGACTGATTTTTTGAATTTGGAATGCGCACCATTTTGGACCTTCTTTTTGCTCGTCGGCTTGTATTTGTCTTGTATTCAATAGTTCTCGATGTTTTAATTTGTAGTAACATGAGACGGGGGGCGTCCCTGACATCATCCTTGTATGATGAAACGAACGTAAACCTTTATTATTATTATTTATTTATTTTATTTTAATTTTTACTTTTTACCCCGGAGTAAAGAACCTGGGGTTTGATAAAAACGATTCAAGCAATACGTGCTGAATCGCCGCCCGGCTACTCGAGGTCATCAATCGGCTTAAAAGAATTGTTGAAGCAGACTGCATTAAATCTTTGCAAAGTCATGGAAATCCTTTGCCAAAGAAAAGATGTCTCTCGCTTATCGCCGGTTTGCTCTGCAATAAGTCTGCCTATGCCATTAATAAAGTCAGCTCCTTCGGGATTCATCGGGCCCATGGTTTCAATGGCCACCGGAACAATGGTCACGATTTATTAACGTAATTTTATCTTGCTATAAGATGAACTGCTTTAAATTTAAGCAATCATCACAAATGACGCTGATTCTAATTTATTTCAGTCAAGCACGGAAATCGTTACAGGAAATCGTTACAGCTGTCAATGGCCACCCAGCTTCATATCCTAAGGACAGATCACGGTATTTATCCAATTTCCTAGAGGCAGCATGAACAGCAGCTCCACCGGCTGTGACTGAAGTCGTATTCAGGTAGGAGTTTGCCATAGTATCAATGACCGCGACGTCCCATACGGTACATTTACCGTTGCACCAGGGCACTAAAGTCATGCCGTCCGGGCACCTGCCGTCTGATCTTGACAACTCACTTGGTTCCTTAGAGGAAGGGAAGCCTGCTCTTGAAAGTGCTCGCCATATAAGTCATTTAAATTGTGATGGCGAGACATTCTACCTGAGCTGCGTTTGCAGGAGAGGCCGCGGAGACCTAAAGCGTCGACTTCATGACCGCAGAGGCACATGTGAGGCTCACAGTTTTCACCCCTAAATGGAAACTAACGGCTACTCGAATTGTCTCGTTGTCTAAAAAAATCCCACAAGAAGCAACAGGGATAGCGTGAAGCCAGTCGCTGCTTCTTTTGGTTGATACAGCTATGAGTCGTGCTCTGTCTACTGCAATGGACTGGGATTCTAACAGACTGTTATAAATCCGATCCACTATAGGACGGTCCCATGATTTCTGGTTAATGACTGAGGTAGAAGATGGAGCACTGGAGTTGAGGCTTTTGGACCAAACTGGCAACGCAACGTCAATGGATATATCGGCAGAAATGGAGCACTTGTGAAGGATGGCGTCTTACAACTGACTGGTTCCCATCGCTGATGCCAAGAAGGCTGACGGCGCGATATGGGAAGCAAGACGAGTTCCGAGACCACCCTTGCTCACCGGTAGACTGATTTATTATTATCATTATTGTTACTATTATTATTATTATTGACGACAGTAGCACTCTATTGTTGTTATTATTATTATTAAGTTAGCAGAGACAGATCGGATTAATTTGAGAATTTAAAGAGTCTGAACTTTAGTGAGAATGAAAGAAGACTGAGAGCATACAAATATCCAGGGACTCCCCATTGGGCAGAACACCAGCGTAAAAGAGAGAGAAAGCGTAAAAAAGAAAGAAAGAGAAAGAAAAAGAAAGAACAGAGAAAGAGGGAGAGAGGGATAGATAGATAGAGAGTGCGATAGATAGAAAATAACGTAAATATATCCCGAGACCTAACTTTAGGCGCCGTGTAAGAGAGAGCGAAAGAGAGAGAGCCTCTCTCTTTCTAGATCGATGGACAGTGTGTGTGTATGAGAGATTGAGATAAGAGAAATAGAGAGAGAGAGAGAGAGAGAGAGTAAGAGAGAGAGTAGAGAGAGATAGATAGATAGACAGATACATAGACAGGCAGACAGATAGATAGACAGACAGACAGACAGACTGACAGACAGACAGGTATATAGATATAGAGAATAAAGTAAATACAACACTAGTAGAGAATAAAGTTAATAAATTACTACTAATGACTAAAATGCACAGGTCATACTTGTACAGCTGTAAACTAATCGCTAATCCTAATGAACACACCAGATACAGGAGAGCTGAAGCGATCTGCTCCGCGGCCAGCACAAAGTGATAGATCTTTATATCCAGCTCCGGCTCTGCCAGGTAATCCGCCAGCGAGCCCTTCGGTGCCAGTTCCGTGACGAAAGACACGGGTGGCGCCAGACACGTGGCATATATCGGCACTATGGTTGCGTGACTCCAGAACACAGCGCGGCCTAGTCCTTCCACGAAGTACTGTTAATATACAAAGAATATATCTCTCTCTCTCATTTACGCCAGTCATTTACTACACTTACAAACTCAATTTAACATAACATAACGGCACACTGAGTCAAGAAGCACAGATGCTTACTTAAGGCCCATTCCTCCTTCCTCTCCATGGCTATTAGTAATCGTTGCCTTTCGATGGCGCATCAATTGCAGCCGGCGCGGATTTAAGAATAACCTTCCAATCACCCTGAGATTTTTTCCTTCCTAAGCTGTCTATATGTATTAATTTAACAGCATTCGTTTGATAGCCCAGTTGGCAGTACACATGCATATGCCCGCTGAAGGCTATAGAGTAGATTCAAGTCTTCGAGAGTGCCATTGGAATAACAAATCTTATGCCACGCTTTAAAATACTAACTAAGCCTATTTTATTGTCGCTAAATGAGTGCTACTCAAATTAAAATCAATTATTTGATAGAATTGCATATTTTATATGCTAAATGAAAATATGATCCTACTTTTTTTGTAAATTTAACCAAGTTCGATTACATTTACAATATAAACTAAAATTTCAATTTGCATGATTGAAAAGAATAGCGCGTGTACCATAAGACGGACGTGAGACGCAACTATAAACAGCCAGAAAAAGCTGGTAAAGCTAAGGTTAACGTCAGTTTCCTCACTCGAAAGCGATGTCAGTGACGGGCGAGCACAGGATTTGAACCCCGCACATATTGATCCGCGGTCGAGTATCTTACTGACTTCGTCACTGGCTCCAGCCATAAAAAAATAACTAGTAGCAAGATTAATGGACCTGCAGCAGACTGGAATATTCCTGAGCAAGCTGTTTCACCGCCACTCTCCTCGGGGGTCCGTCGTGTCGTTCTTGCACAGCCTCAAACACTTTCGTCAACTGTCCCTCCCCTGAAAACATCCATTGTCTCCTTAATCCCAATACCAGATCAACCGAATCAGCAACAACGCAACATAACGTTACAGCAATTAGATTCTACAGTCATCAATGACAACATAAAGCGCTTGTAACAGAGTTCTGCGAACCTTGCAGGGAAGATATCGTTATAGCAATGTTAAAGATCTTTAGGTTTCTTATGATATTTTGCCAGTACATCTATTGCATAAATACTGTATGGCCCAGTTAATTCATACATGTATTTACAGTAATTTACTTAAGTCTACAGTACTGGCTAATATGTTTGAAGTCTACAAGTTTACAGTATTGGCTAATATGTTGATCTCAACCACTCTAACCATAACTATTCAACCTAACTGCTTGAATCCAACTATCTGTTTAAAAAATCCAATGCGGTGTTCTATAAATCGTATGTAAATGAGGCGTGTACGGACTGGAATCAAAATTCCACCCACATTACGAAACATCAATTGCTGCCAACCTTTTCTAGAAAATATTAAATATGCTTATTATAAAATTGGTTACAATAATTAAATTGCTTTTTTCTCATCCAACTTCTGCTTTGTTGTATTTAAATCTTCATTGATTCGACACTGTCACTTTATGTCACTCCTTTATTTTAATTTAAAGTTGATTTAAGCATGTAGGACGATTGTTAGCAAGGTGATTGGCATCCAGGTGTCAACTAGATAGGGTTTATGCTCCCTCATTGATGGCCTGGTTTTGCATGTATCAGACTGCCAGTCTTTGCGTTTTACTTAAGTACCTTTATGTTATTCGAAATATGCTGACTGCTGTGCTGTGTAACATGTGAACAAATAAACATGTCTCTCAAATTCTAGATTCTTTATAGATGCCATTTTATAACAGACTTCCGCAGACAATATCGCCCACTACTTAACAAACCAAATTTCGCCACTACAGTAATGTTGAGAGAGAAAGCAGTTGTTAAACACGAAGCAAAAATTACAAGTTTGGATTTCATAAAACTAGTAATAACTATAAGTTAGCCAGATCATCATACCTCTAAATCTAATATAACTAGTCATAGCTATAGGTTAGCTAGGTCATCATACCTATAAATCTAATATAACTAGTCATAGCTATAGGTAAGCTAGGTCATCATACCTCTAAATCTAATAGAACTAGTCATAGCTATAGGTAAGCTAGGTCATCATACCTCTAAGTCTAGTATAACTAGTCATAGCTATAGGTTAGCTAGGTCATCATACCTATAAATTTATTCGGTTTAATTGAAGGAATGATCATAGCCACGTCAGTGCCGACTCTTCCTTCCTTGTCCCTACCAACAGATATGTCATCATCTCCAAATTCCGGTCGACAGAGGTAGAGCTTAGCGTGGCCTGAGAACACGGTAGTAATCGAGAAAATAAAAATACAGTGAGACGAACGTCAATATAATAAGAATATAATAAGATGAAGGAGGGGTATAGTGACGAAGAAGGGAAGGACCATAATATTATTAATTAGATTAGGACTACTAATATTCATTTCTTTATTCGTCAAAAACAGACAGGATCAAGATGCATCATATATAAATATATACACACACATACACACAAAAACATAGGATCATAAAACAATCAAAAATGAAATACTAGAAACTTAACTAGAATTCCTGCTAATACCAGCACTAGCATTAAAAGCTTCGTAAATTAAATACACGCTTCTACCATAAGACACTCTATTGTCTAGAACCATCAATAAAATAACTATTATTATATTAATTAGATTAGGACTATTATGATATTAATTAGAGTAGGACTAGTATTATATTAATTTGATTAGGACTATAATTGTACTAATTGTCTTAGAGATTGCATAAACAGTTTTATTAACGTAATTTTATCTTGCTATAAGATGAACTGCTTTAAATTTAAGCAATCATCACAAATGACGCTGATTCTAATTTATTTCAGTCAAGCACGGAAATCGTTACAGGAAATCGTTACAGTTGCCGATCGTTATTGGCTTCAGGTGTACCTCAGTTAAAAATTTAAATCTCGACCAAACATGACTATATAAAGGTTATAAAGCTACTAATAAAGCTATGATGATGTCAATTTTCGTAAGAGAGTGATATTGTCACAGATGATCCGACTGGAATACAATTATTGCTCAACACTCAATTAGTACTCGACCATCCAACTAGTACTCGACCATCCAACTAGTACTCGATCATCTAACTAGTACTCGATCATCTAACTAGTACTCGATCATCTAACTGGTACTCGATCATCTAACTAGTCCTCGACCATCTAACTAGTACTCGACCATGTAACTAGTACTCGATCATCTAATTGGTACTCGACCATGTAACTAGTACTCGATCACCTAACTGGTACTCGACCATCTAACTGGTACTCGACCATCTAACTAGTACTCGACCATCTAACTGCTACTCGACCATCTAACTAGTACTGGAAAATCTCACTAGTAGTCGACCATCTAACCAGTACTCGACCATCTAACTGGTACTCGACCATCTAACTGGTACTCGACCATATAACTAGTAGCGGAAAATCTCACTAGTAGTCGACCATCTAACTAGTACTCGATCATCTAACTGGTACTCGATCATCTAACTAGTCCTCGACTATCTAACTAGTACTCGATCATCTAATTGGTACTCGACCATGTAACTAGTACTCGATCACCTAACTGGTACTCGACCATCTAACTAGTACTCGACCATCTAACTGGTACTCGACCATCTAACTGGTACTCGACCATCTAACTAGTACTCGACCATCTAACTGGTACTCGACCATCTAACTAGTACTGGAAAATCTCACTAGTAGTCGACCATCTAACTAGTACTCGACCATCTAACTGGTACTCGACCATCTAACTGGTACTCGACCATATAACTAGTAGCGGAAAATCTCACTAGTAGTCGACCATCTAACTAGTACTCGACCATCTAACTAGTAGTGGAAAATCTCACTAGTACTCGACCATCTAACTAGTACTCGATCATCTGACTAGTACTCGACCATCTAACTGGCTTTCGACCATCTAACTAGTACTGGAAAATCTCACTAGTAGTCGACCATCTAACTAGTACTCGACCATCTAACTAGTAATCGATCATCTAACTAGTACTCGACCGTCTTACTAGTACTCGACCATCTAACTAGTAGTAGAAAATCTCACTAGTACTCGACCATCTAACTAGTACTCGACCATCTAACTAGTACTGGACCATCTAATTAGTACTCAACCATCTAACTAGTACTTAACTATGAAAAGATTTGTCAAATACTTAGGTTGTCAACAATCCAACAGTACTAATTTTCAATAGCTTTTCATATATCTTAAGGAAGGAAGATATTAGGAAACTGGAGGCGTTGGAAATGTGGATTTGGAGAAGAATAGAGAGGAATAGCTGGACTCAAAAGGCTACAAATGAGAAAGTTCTGGAGAGAGTTGGCACACAGATAGACAGTTGATAAATGTATTAAGAAATGGGAAGAAGAGTTGGATAGGACACATTCTAAAGGGGGAAGGTCTTTTAAAAGAGGTCATAGAAGGTAGAATGGAAGGAAATAGAGGCAGGGACAGGCCAAGATTAGGTATGTCAGATGATTTAAAGACCCACTCATATGTGAAATGAAGAGGAAGGCGGAAGACAGAGAAGAGTGGAGGCGTTATATATCATGGACCTGCCAGTAGGCAGTGCACTAAGAGAGATCTCTTCAAATAAATCAGCAAAGTTTTCTATAATTCTACGATGAACTATACAAAATAAGAAAGTTTACAATTCATACGAATCATAGACTAATCATAGACTAATCATAGACTAATCATAGACTAATCATAGACTAATAAGCCACTTAGAGCGAAATTAACACAGCGATGCAACCAATTGTTAATTATAGAACTCTTCGGTAATGGCCAAAAATACACTGCAAAGAATGGTTAGACCTAACAGCTTTAGATTAAATCTTTGTCATTACGTGTTACAGGATAAATTTAGCGCTTAAACATCTCAATTACGCAATCAACAGCTGCATGAATCTAGACGATATAACATTCTCTCTCTTTCGCTCTCTCCTCTCACTAGCATTCTGTCAAATGCCATGTCTAAGGTATATATTTCTTCTCAAAGTCTGCTACCATACTAATTAATGAGCATTACATCATTAAGGGCATATAGTCTTCTGTAGCCACTTATATTATTATCAACTTTTTTAAGGATGCTGTTATCTGGGAAATCAAAGTTTCTGAGGAGCTTTTCATTGCCTTTCTCGGTTTCTACTTAGTTACCTCTTCAATCACGAGAAGGCAGGCGTTCGATTTCAACATGAATTAGATTAGAATATTTGACAGTGGCCAAAACACTAGATGGAAGAGCCTCTTCTTCTTCAGCCAAGTGGCAGGTTTAAGGTATATATTCATACTCAATGTCTGCTTTCTCGCTCCATAAGAGCACTCCTTAGATCTACAAGTAAGGAGTGCTCATATGGAGCGAGAAAGCAGACTTTGAGTATGAATATGTACCTTGAACCTGCCACTTGGCAGTGCATGGAAGAGCTCATCAATATACATAATTTCTTCTTGGAGTGGCCATTGATGCTTTCTGTGACCAGAGAAAAGTGAAATATCATCTTTCAATGCACTGAGTTATACTTCAAGCTCATCATCATCATCATCTTCCCTTAAATCCTAGTTGAACTAGGGTTAGGATATGAAGAGGATTCTTTTTCAAGTTTTTCGGTTGTTTAAATTTTGTAGCAATTTCTGGAACCTAGGCACTCACTAACCGAATGCCCTTTCTGTCATTGGTTTGATCACGTTTTTAGTTATACTTCAAGCTAAAAGAGAAAAAATACCTGCATTACTGGGCACAACATTTCTCTTCAACAAAATCGTTGAACCCTTAGGACTGACAAAACTGTTTTTCCTGTAATGCTCTATCAACGCTCCGATAGATTTATGTTTAGTCGTTGAATCACTCGTAATCCAATACACACTGTACTTGCTCGTCTTATCTTCCGTGAAATGTACATCCTCTCGTATTTCCAGCTCTACAGGAGTGTTGTCTCTACTGATGGGCTCAGGTCGACAGCAGACGAGCACGTAGCAGTCGACAGTGGCCTGGGACATCTTGACGAGGTAGTTGAAGTTAACGTCATCTTTCTGCTGCCTGTAGCGCATTGCGTCTATAGCCCATCGCTCACTGTACAGCCGATATGATATACGTGCAGAATAGATAATAATACACAAGATAGGAGTTATAGTAGATATACGGACAGAATAGATAATAATATATGTGAAGAATAGACAGTAATATATAATATAGGAGCTATAGTAAATATACAAGATAGGAGATATAATAAATAAACTATATAGGAGCTATAGTAGATATACGAGCTAGGAGTACAGTAGATATACGAGCTAGGAGTACAGTAGATATACGAGCTAGGAGTACAGTAGATATATGAGCTAGGAGTACAGTAGATATATGAGATAGGAGTACAGTAGATATATGAGCTAGGAGTACAGTAGATATATGAGCTAGGAGTACAGTAGATATATGAGCTAGGAGTACAGTAGATATACGAGCTAGGAGTACAGTAGATATATGAGCTAGGAGTACAGTAGATATATGAGCTAGGAGTACAGTAGATATACGGAGCTAGGAGTACAGTAGATATAGAGCTAGGAGTACAGTAGATATATGAGCTAGGAGTACAGTAGATATATGAGCTAGGAGTACAGTAGATATACGAGCTAGGAGTATTGTAGATATATGAGCTAGGAGTACAGTAGATATATGAGCTAGGAGTACAGTAGATATATGAGCTAGGAGTACAGTAGATATATGAGCTAGGAGTACAGTAGATATATAGAGCTAGGAGTACAGTAGATATATGAGCTAGGAGTACAGTAGATATATGAGCTAGGAGTACAGTAGATATATGAGCTAGGAGTACAGTAGATATACGAGCTAGGAGTACAGTAGATATATGAGCTAGGAGTACAGTAGATATACGAGCTAGGAGTACAGTAGATATATGAGTATAGTAGTATACGAGATAGGCGAGATAGGCGCTACAGTAGATATATGAGATAGGAGCTATAGTAGATGTATTAGTCATAGTTGCAGAACAATTAGTCATTGCTGTAGAGAAGACTAGATATAAGTAAAGTATGGTACAGTCTGCTCTAGAATTCGGCAAGAGTTTTCAAAGCAAACAAGAACATGGATATGAATATGACAAGTTTGCTACATTTCACTTATTCTATTTAAATGGAGAAACAAAGAGGACAGAAAAAATGAAAAACACAAAACTAATTACTGAACACATTCAATATATTAAACACTAGGGAATACATATTAAAGGTAAACTGCTAAAAGAAGTATGGTTGCAGAATATCAAGGTATGACTGCTTCAATCAAAGTTGGACCACAGGAAATTATGGATATATTAACAGTGTTAATGTATGGAATGAAGATTAATATCAAGTAGATTACAGCATTGAGTATCTAGTCAGAAAAAGGAATACTATAAAAAAGGCATAAATTTAGAGAGAGTAAAAAACTTCAAATATTTAGGTCACATGATAACAGAGGATGAAAATTGCGAAACAAAAAAATGTTGAATAGCATAAGTAAAAGCACCTTTCAGTAAGATCATATAACTACGAACAATAACATTCTATTTACATGGCCCCAATGAATTTACATTTTGGTGCACCGGAAAGTGATTGATAACATTGAATTCTGTATAAGAACATTTATTGACTTAACTAAGGCATTTGATATTTTAAATGTAGTTTTCTTACAAAATTTTAATCTTCTATGGTATTAGAATATTTATTGCCAAACAATTTTATAAGAAATTCTTTAAACAACAGAAGGCAGTTTTAAAATTAAGTAACTCTGTGTAAGAAATAAATGGCATCAGCTATAGATATCTACAGGGTTCAATGTTAGAACAACTATTGTTCATAATTTATGTTAATGTATGCCGTATTTTGTATGCCAATAATTCCTAAATAATATTTGTTCACGTTATTTTCTGATGATATCAATACAAATATTATTTTGTACCTTTTTAATCCCATACTTACGTACATGATATACTGCATGTGCTACCCTTCACTGCATGACTATTAGTAATCGTTGCCTTTTAATAGCACATCGATTGCAGCCAACTCAGATTTAATGGGGATTTTTGCTCAATGTTACCAACACAAGGTTTTCGAAAATGGTCTCTCATCCAAATGCTAAATGAGCCCGATGTTGCTTAGCTTCGTTAATGATGCGCACACTATACAAGGTGTGCCCTGTCCCGCCCTCTGGCGCAGCAAAATCCAGTTACTACAGTAAATTCTGAGCTTCCCTATCGCCACAGTAGATTTTCTTTAAATGAACAAAGAACTAATATCATGAACAGTAGCTTTATAAACTGTTTTAAACAGCATGACTAAAGACTTAATTTTTATAATTGCTATGAAAATTATTTTAACATTGGAATTAACAAAAATTCCACAGAGTAATTGTTGAATCAAAATATACATGGCAACATCGCAACAACTACGTAGCTATGAGTGAAACCGAAAAATTATACTGAACTAAATTTTCATATTCCAACAAAAACAAATCGATTTCTTCACACAATCACTAAATATAATGAACCGTTAAGGCAGTGGCAGATCAATTGCAGTATCTGCTGTGAGTTCCCGTATGTGATCAGTTTTAAGCTCATTTCATTAATGAAGCTATCTATTAATGATGCCATCTCTAGATGATGAATTTAATTTTTAATATTAGCAATTAATGAAACATTAGAAACCATAAGTACCTAACGGGTCCATGAGATCTATTCTGTTTCATTCTTTGAAACAGTGGTGAAGCAATCTGCTCACACAGCAACTGATAGTAGTCTACCCGCAGTCTGTAATATCCATCTAACAGAGAAACAAACGATCTGGCATCTGCTTCTTCCTTGAAATCCAGTATCTACAAAAGAAAAGAGCAACAAGTTCGGCATTCCATATGTTTATATACTAGAGAGTTTGATAACCAAAATGAAAACTAAAATTAAGTGATATATATATATATATATATATATATATATATATATATATATATAAGCAAAAAAAATCTTCAAATGTTTGGACTATTAGTAGAGTCAGCTTAAATTGTAATTTAAATTACCCAACTTAATGAAACAGCCTTCAACTTAATACACGGTCACGAATTTTATTCTGGTGATACTTGAAATTAATAGTTGCAATCGCTAAACATAGTCATCTATCAACAGCCTTATAACGATGCAGTTTAGAATATCCAAAAGCTTAGTGGGTAGAACGGCTGATTACATCATAAGGTGTAGAACAGCAAGTGAAGTCATGATGTGTAGAACATCAGGTAACATCATTACGTGTAGAACTTCAGGTAACATCATGAAGTGTAGAACTTCAAGTAACTTCATTATGAGTAGAACTTCAGATAACGTCATGAACGAGGTACATTTACCTCCCTTGGGTTGATTCCAGAGAGATCTAATCAGGAGATTAAAATATCAACATTCACAGGTCCCGAAACCTGGACCTTGAATTCTTATAATGACTAAACTCTCTGATGCTTTAAATATGTAAGATATAAATAGTCATGGAAGACTTTCTTTACCTGAGTGTTTAACCATATTCTTAACATAGCTATCCAGGACATTACCAATTATCAGATCCGACCAATGCAATAAATAGTTCTATATGTAAGAAACAATTAGATGTCATTCATCAACAGGAATACAGTTAAATTGCTGATCTTAATTTTGCTCTATTTTCATGCTCTCGCAAATTTTTAAATCCACTTTATTACTTTCTATTATTTAATAGTTCTCTTATATATAGCATCCAAAATAGTAAAATTAATATCTCTCTTTCTCTCTTAGTGCACTGCATACTGGCAGGTTCATGGTATATAACGCCTCCATGCTTCTCAGTCTTCAGCTTTTCCGCTTCTCAGTCTTCATCTTTAAATTATCTAACATTCCTAATCTCAGCCTGCCCCTGCCTCTATTTCCTTCCATTCTGCCTTCTATGACATCTTTTAGTAGACTTTTCCCCCTTAGAATGTGTCCTATCCATCTCATCTTCCTATTTCTTAATACATTTATCAACTGTGTATCTGTGCCAACTCTCTTCAGAACTTCCTCATTTGTAACCTTTTGAGTCCAGCTGATCCTCTCCATTCTAATATCATTCATTAATATCTCTCATAAATTAATAATTAATATCTTACTTTCTTATATCTTATTAATATCTCTCATAAATTAATAATTAATATCTTACTTTCTTATATCTTATTACTATCTCTCATAAATTAATCAGATTAATAAAGATCCAAAAAGTTTGCACTGTAACCACAACATGCTGATAAAAACAATAAAACATCATAAAATCGTAACAGAAACAAAACAATAACATGAAAAGCAACAACAAAAACACCAAGAATACAGAAATAACATCAGTTAGTAATAACAGCACAAAATAATAATGTTAACACTAGTAATAATCTAAAAAGTAATGTAGCAAATCCAACTGATTAGAACTCACATGTGGACGACCAGTTTTTCTACTGATGGTAACTCTGACAGTTCTTTCCATCTTTTCCATCTTTATTTGATCCAACTCTTCTATTGAACACTGAAATTCGTTCTATGCAAAGAATAAAATTTCAGGATTAATTAATCTACTTATTTAATATTTAGTGCCCATGTTGTATGTCTTGTCCGGGTTGCTGAAGAATAGCCCAACCGTGGACGGCAAGTGATGTAAAAGACGACAAGCACTAAAATCCAAACCAACATCAGAAAGAGCAATCGGTTGAAGAGCACCTAGGCCCCAGAAAGTGCTACATAATTTTCTATTCCCCACCCTAGTTAGACTGGGATTCAAGGAAGGATGATGACTTGGATGATAACTTTATATTTAGTGCACGTGACATTTTTTGTTTTTTCATTGATTGACCTTACTATACTATCTGCTAGAGCTGTTTTCACCTCATTTTCGTTAAAGAGAGATTTAAAGGTCTTCTTAGCATGAGTTCATTCCATATGTTTGTTTCGTTGTGAAAATGATAATGCCGATGTTATGTTTAAGTGCTTCTACCGAATGTTCTCAGTGAAAAGATCTATAGTACAGTAGCTACTTGATAAATGTAGATTACTATACAGATGCATAAAATACACTAGTTAGCCAAATTTATAAAATTGCTAACTGAATAAAAGTTGATATACCTTGGTATGTAAAACAAGTCTGAGCATTATATTCACTAAAGTCCTAAACAAATATTTCATTGTTTGAACAATATAATGTTTAATAATAAATTTCTGCTGCTTATAAAGTTATATACATACAAATAGGCCCCTCTTATTATTTTAAAACAAACTATTTAATCACAAAATTACAAAATGAAACAAATACCAGTGATACATCTCTTCCTCCAGCTCCCGGCCAATTTATAAAAACAGATATGGCAAGATGTTACAATTAATCATAACGTACTTAACACGTACATTACATAACAAATCAAATTCGAGATGAAAGAGTGCAAAAACTACACAAATAAAAAAAAAAAGTGTATATAGGGTGCGTGTATAGTATAGTAGTGTAGTGTAGTGTATATGCGTGGGTGGTATAGTCTATTCGAATCCCGACCCTGGTTAAACTGGGATTTAAGGGAAGATAATGATGACGGTATATGGTGCGTGAAAACAAAAAGTTATAAAGCCAACAGAGTTCTTCCACGTACCGGCTTAGACTTGATGAGAACACCGGCTACCGCAGCACTGTTAGGCCTAACTTCTACTTCAACTGTCACAACAGTAGGTTCAACAACTCTGCTATTTGCAGAAGATTCCATGCCAGGAGGTCTAGGTGGCAATGGAATCTCTTCCACAGTGATGAACTTTTCCAGTCCATAATCATCAGCATAGCCAAGTATTCCCATCATGTACGTTAACTTGATTGTTGTTTCACCGCTGGTAGTTCTTCCGCTGTTGTCCTTACCATAATCGGAGTACTTTGAAAATTCCTGTAAAACATTACACAGCGTCGAAATTGGTTTGATTCAAATGTATTGTATGTAAAAATTTAAAAGCTTGAAATGCCTTAGCAAAAAATATTGATAGCGAAATTTATATACAGTCTGCAATAATTAAATATATAAAAAAAAAAAAAAAATATTACATGTAATTAAGGACTATAATCTCATATTATTAACGTAGGCTAAAGTTGTTAAAATAATAAATTTTTATGAAGTTATAACCTATGTGTACACAAACGAAGATATTACAACATGATAAACAAATAAAAAAGATAGAATTAAAAAGAAAAACTACTTTGTGTTTCAAGCAGTCATTTTTTATATTAAATAGCATCTATTGTATGGAAGCAGAAAATTAAAGTACATGACATACAAACCTTATCCAAGACAGGACTAAAATTTTTCTTCAAACGAATTGTAGCTATCATGTGATTGAAAGATCTAGTTCGGGTGCTTATTGGAATAAACTTCTGCGGTTCAAGTTCATCTAGCCGTTGGCGTTCCATCTTGTTTTCAATACCGTACCGAACAATATCAATAACACCCACTCCTAATTCGTGATCTTGTCCCATTCCTTTCGCATCTCTATAGATAATGTTACCCTTTAGAAAATCATCCCGGATCTGCAACAGGGTATTTAGACTAAGTTAGAAATTCAGCATAATTGATTATGCAGATGAAAATATCTATAACAACGGCTTAAATTATGAGCAGTATTTTTAAACTATTATATTTATAACTATCACTTTCAAAACTAATAACTTAAATCTATCATTATCAATTTCAAATATTAATTTGCCACATACTAAAACTGTACAACTGTAAAAAGCTGTAAAGCCGATGTTAGCGTCTGTTTCATCTCTCAGAAGTGATATCATTGACGGGCGAGCCCAAGATTTGAACTCACACCTACTGATCAGCGGTCAGATATGAAATCGACATCGACACAAGCTGGATCCAATGGCGATGTTAAGTAAGAAGTATGAGGCATGGTCAAGGTTTATCTGAAGCTTAGTTACTAATTGAGGTAAACAGGATTGTTTACTCAGGGAATGAAGCCCTTGTCCAGTAAATGTTAGTCAAAGCTGAGGAAGGTATAGGGGCCCACCTCTTCATAAGCAGAATCCCCCCAAAATAATGGTATATCTAAAGGAATGTTATAGATAATTTAAAGATCCACTCGTATGTGGACATTACGAGGAAAATGGAAGATAGAAATGAGTGGGGGCATTATGTACCATGGATCTGCCAGTAGGCAGTGCACTGAGGAAGAGAGCTACTAATTGAGCCATTAATACACAAAATTCATATAGCTTGCCGTAATGCAGCTCTCTGTGCTTTAAGAAACTACAAATATTTTTGTTAGAAATAAAAATATTTTTATTTTTTGTCTGCATATTTTTTTCCCGTGTTGTGCTCGGGTGTGGTTGGACCACTGCAGAATAGGGCAACTGCAATCAATCTGCCGCGTGTACGTAAGAGGCGACTAAAAGCAGGAGCTGAGGATGGCAAGAGGGGACCCACCTCACCATGAAATATCTTCCCCCAGAATTAATTGTTAATTAGTACACCTAACTGAGGAAGGCAATGGGAAACCACCTCAGAAGCCATATTTTTCCCAAGCTATAGGTTACATAAGGTATGGAAAAGGCACAGACTTTGTGAATGGATTAACTTGTTGATCTAAGGAGTGCTCTTATGGAGTGAGAAAGCAGACTTAGAGTATGAATATGTACCTTGAACCTGCGACTTGGCAGTGCACTGAAGAGAAGAGTCTGCATATTTAACGTAGTTCAGGGATACCAGGAGCCAAAGGGGACATGGCAAATGTAATTTCAATCATAGACTAATTAAAAACCATAAAGCTTGAAACATGCCCTCATCCATTTGCATTAATTATCTAAACAATTAGAGTAATCATGTAACAATCCAGAATTTATCTCAAGAAACTCTTCTGTGTAGTCTCAGTGTTTCACACAATTTACAAATTATGCTTCAATTAATTAATTCAGCTTACACAAATAATTTAAACACAAATTAAGTTTAGTTAGAACATATAATATAGTAGTAGTTGCTAGATAGGTTACATAAGATATGGATAAGGCATAGACTTTGTGAAGGGATTAACTTGTTGATATATGGATTGAAAGCAGACAGTGAGCAGTGAGTATGAGTATGTCCATTTGACCTGCCACTTGGCAGAACACTAGAGAGAGAGAGAGCGAGCGAGAGAGATAGAGAGACAAAGAGAACGTGAGTAGCTGATAATACAAAAGCAAATGAAGACTGCTTAATTGAAATATAAATTTCATTAGTGCAATAATTTTTTAAAAGTTACTTAAAAATTAAAACAAAACAAAAATTGAGAACACAAGTTCTAAAGATAACTAGTAACATTAGCGAGTATGCTTACCTGTAGAAACAGATAATGAAAGGCATTCTTATCAACAACAATGAGATGATTCTGCAGTTTAGATTCCGGAGGTATGAAACGAATCCTTAACTGTAGTTCTATAGCAGGTCCCTGTGGATCCCTTCTTATTTTATCGTTTGGTGCAAGCCATCGCCAGATTTCATTCGTATATCCGGTATCCGGCTTTGAATTGACTATTTTCATTCGTAAAGCAAATAACGGAAAAGCAATACTGCCAATTTTTAGTTCCTGACGGGTGACTTCGATACAGATATCCTCCGCAATATATTCGTCTTTATCAGTAAATAGAATATTGCGTGGCGCAGCGTCATAATCAACATAGAGCTGTACAACAATAGTGCCATTTGGTATCCCAGCCGTCGCAGAACCATTTCCTGGCTGTTGCACACTATTTTTTACTTTCTTTGGCATCTCTGCTACCTAAAGGGAAATCCAACAATATAAACAATTGAAACACATCTATTGCACATTTTAAATTGTTAGGTCAATATAAATATTTGCTATTCACACGACTAGATGTCCTTATTTGTGTTCGGGCTACTACAGAATAGACCAACCATAAGCTATGTGTTTAAATGGTAAGATGCAATCAAGACATAACTAAGGAAGGCAATTGGAAACCATCTTGAAGTCATACTTTCTTACATCAATTAAGGTTTTGCTAAGGCTTAGCCTTTGTGATGGGATCAACTTGTGCACATGACCCTGAAGGCAGATTGTTGGTATGAATATGTACGACGAACCTATCTCATGTCACACCACTACAGCTCTAGGGAGAGAGAAGATTAGGTGGTGTAACAGAATAGGCAAAACATTAGAGCACCTATCAATAAATTTATTAAATGATAAATGATTAATTTTTCATGAATTTTCAAACCTGCACAATGACTGAAAATTTTCAACAACAGCTTCCTGCTAACTGTAGTGCATCAATAATAATATTGACTACATACCCCAGCGTCAGTCTCAAGGACCTAATTACTTGCAGTATTTAAAATTTTTTATATTGCTACAGTCTAGTGACCAATAAAGTTTCGTAGAAAATGATATCAAGTACTTAAAATACTATTCTTCTTAACATAACATAACATTACAGAGTCAGGAAGAAATTATATGCTTGTTTAAGACTCATCAGGCTCTTAACTAAAACCAATTAATATAAATCAAATCATACAGACTTCATGTCAACATGTGAAATTTATACGTAGCCTATGTATAACACTGAACAAGCAATTAGCATCTAATTTACATGTTCTTATGTTTATCATATTATTTTTAAAAGCATTCACTGATTCTGCTTCCACAACTTCGCATGGCAAACTATTCCAAGCATTTATAACTGTCTGACTAAAAAATTTCCTTAAATCCAGTCTACTTCTAGCATATGCAGCACTCATTCAATTATCGTTTGAAATTGACTGTTTTCGGTGTTGCGATTTTCTAGCGAACGAGTATGGTAGAGATTCTTTAAATTATCTGTGAAATTCGACCGACTGGTGGGTTCTATTCTGACGACAATAAAAGGTCAAAGGATGGGCAATCATAGAGTAGAGGGTGCTTAACACGTGCAGTTGATTTTGCTTGACAATACTCTTGTTTATGAAGTGAAATAATGCAGCTGAGCATGTCGTCAGTTATGTACATTGAACCTATGCTCACGTGGAGTGATTTAAGCATCAACTAAACTACGCTATGAACCCAGGCTACTTGCATCCGAGTCGAATACTCTAAACATTATGCCGTCTCCCCTCCGTGGGAGATGGTGTCAAATAATATTAAACCCTAAAGTATTAGCAAAATGACCAAAGTTTCTATTTTCATTTTGCAAGTTTACAGTAAGAAGCGCTCTTTCAGAATGTAAGGCGTGACCTACTACTAATCAGACTGAGTTCAGCCAATCATTCTATCAATCAGATCAATCTATTAATCAATCAGAGTTCAGCTCTTTATTCTTTCCAGCATGCTGAACCAAAGATCTTGAATTCTCTTCTATCCACTCTTCAGAAGTCATCGTTTGAAGCACACAGCCTTTCTTTCCTGTGAGCAGTTCCATAGGCAGTTGAAGACCTACCATTTCCATATCTCTTTTCCATCCAGTGTCCATGCGTTATTACAAGCACGTAAACCTCCTCTTTAATCCCTTTATATTTGGAGTGGTTTTCTGGCTCTTGGAATTTGAACCACTTTGGACATTCATTTTGCCCACCAGCTTCGTTTTGCCTCAATAGTGTTCGATGTTGTCATTGACGACAGTCAACAGCACTCATATCAAATTATTGTTATGTTAACAGGACTTAAATTTAAATCCCATGTATTGGCACCCATATTGAAATAATTGTTCTACATTTATACAATTATTTCGAGAGGTAATTAATTCTATATCTTCTACTTACAAATTAGACCTCGGTTCTACACAACATTTCCTAGTCTAAAGAACTCTATCGATTCGTCGCCAAAATTAAATTAAAAATTTATAACCTAAAAATATCACTCCCCAGTTTTGTTGACAACCAGAACAGCGTTACCATACAATAAAAATTCAAGTTGTGATAGTGATAGTATCTTCGAGATATTTTTCAAGATACCTTTTAAGATATTTTCTGGTATAGTATCCGACATAAATATAGCCTTACATAAGTGTCAAAAAGTGATAGCATAGTATTATGATAAACTATTAAAGGTGCACATTTTACTGCAACATTCATATTATATGAATTTACATTATATTATATTTTATATTATATTTTTTGTAGTTCCAAGTACTCACATGTTACGCCAATTTTGAAGTCTTTGCACTGGCTAAAGATTAAAGAGCGTATCATTTACAAAACAGCTTCGTTAACCTATGAGTCCATCACCATCCCTGGACAAACTTGTATGTCTCACTTGATTAAAGTGATGCATTCTGCTATTACTCGGTCTTTCTAAGTTAATTACTCTTGTAAGACCTAGCTTACCTTCACGCTATAAGCTATCTAATCGTTCTTTCCAGCATGCTGCACCTCAGATCTGGAATTCTCTTCCATCCAATCTTCGGAAATCTTCATTTGAATCACATCAGCCTTTGCTTTCCTATGAGCAGTTCCATAAGCAGTTGAAGACCTATCTTTTCCATCTCTCTTTTCCATTCAGTGTCCATGAGCAGCGACCTGCGCCTAAACCACCTTTTCTTTAACTCCCTTACTTTGGACTGAATTTCTGGATTTTGGAATTTGCACTGTTTTTGGACCTTCTTTTTTTGCTCGCCGGCTTGATTTTGTCTCAATAGTGCTCGATGTTGTCATTGATGACTGTAGCACTCTAATTGTTGTTGTTGTTGTTGTTATTATTATTATTATTATTATTATTATTAGTGTAGTGGTAAGAAAGTGTGTATTAGTAAAAAGTTTGGAAAATTAAATATCAGTTGCCTTTTTCCAGTGCAGATTAAATTTTTAAGCATTCAAAAACATTAGTATTGTATATATCATACAAATGTTCCTATGAAATTAAGTTTCAATTAGAGATGGGAATCGAACCGAATCCGAATCAAACCGAAGCCTAAAATCTGGAATTTTGACCTAACCGAACCGAAACCGAACCCTAACCCAGACTCTGGCCCATGACGAAACGAACCAGAACCCTGGCTTCGTCCAAACCGAACCGAACTCTTGAAGTTCCTATCTCCTTCGCCAGCCTCAGAAGAAAAGAACTCTTTTTTCTTTTCGGCTATTTTTAAAGTCTGCATTAAGATATTATGGAGAACGTTTGACATTATATAAAAATAGTAAAGACAATATATATATTATATAGGACCTATTAGTTTTTGCATTTACATGTCAAGAGCTTTTCTCTTCGACTTTTCCTATCCACCAAACGTCTACGAACTGGGACCAACACGTAAACCTCCATTCCTCTAGTACTCTTCCTTGGACTGACTACCCGGATTTTGGGTCGCACCGTTTATGGACCCCTCACTCAGCTCATCGGCTTTGATTTGGTTTCACAATGCTCAAAGTTGTCATGAACAACAGCAGCACTCTAATCGTATTGTTGTTGTTGTTTTTGTTGTCTTACAGCAGTGTCGTACGAAGTACTGAGCAAAATACTTTAAGTAAAAGTAAAAGTAAATGGTTGATAAAAGTAAAGTAAAAGCAAAAAGTACTTTATCAGAATTTTACTTAAGTAAAAAGTAAAAGCACTCGACAAAAAAGTAGTACTTTTAAGTAAAAAGTAAAAGTACTCTGAATTTTTTAAGAAAACAAATTATATCTTGATAGAAAAGTTTTACACGTTCTTAAATTAGTTTAGTTAGTTACTCGATTTAATTCATATTACGAACGGAAACTTTAAATTCAGTGTCTAAAGTTTCTGAAGTAAAAGATTATTTGACCCACTTGCGCAAGCTTCTATTAGATTTTAAATTTTTACCTTAGATTAAATTGTGAATTCACATTTAAGCTAAATTAACATGGTCAACTCAGACTCTCTCTCCAGTATCCTATTAAGTAAGTAGCAGGTCCAATGTGTTCATATTCCTACTCACATGCTGCCTTCACTACCTTCACGCTCCTTAAAGAGCACTCCATCGACTAACTAGTTAAGCCCTGCTCAAATGTCTTTGAATTACACCTTAATTTTGCCGACAACTTAAACAGAAATTATATGGCTTCTGATATGGTTTTCCGCTGTCGCTCTCAGATCTAACTCAGCCGCCTCTTAAGACAACTGCAGTTTATGAACGGTACGTCACCTCTTAAGACAATTGCATTCTATGAACTGTTTATTCTTCTGTGTCCCGTACACAACATAACTCAGACTTGTTAATAGAAAAATAATCATTGACATATTGGCAAGGTCTACAACATATAGCTGTAGGTTCATGATTATTGTTTTTATATTTATACTCTCATTATTCAATTTTTGTATTTGTGATAATTATCTTCCATCACTTTCACTATCAAAACAACAGTTCTCTACAGAAGATTTTAAAATTAGAGTCAAATCAGTCAACCAACGTACACTGTAGGTCATAGGCTTTGATATACGTCACACACCTGATTTAGAGCAGTTACTGGCGCTAGCTAGTGTACAGATATGATATCGATGAATCTGTATTACTTTCTTATTCTCTTTGTATAAAAATTGTTATTTAATACAAAATTTAGCCATAGATATTCATACAGTTTTCGAAAATTAAGTAACGCGACTTTTTCACTTAAGCGGTTAAAAGTAAAAGTAAAAAGTACTACAAAATTACTTCGTTACAAGTAAAAAGTACCCGGGCAAATAGGGTACTTCGTTACAAGTAAAAGTATCGCTTGAGTACTTTTTACTTGTAACGAAGTATTTTTACTTCGTTACTTCACAACACTGTCTTACAGTATCTAACAGCATATATTCAGATAAGGCTGGTTCCGACACAAATTTTTAAATTAATAACAGATAGCCATATAGAAGAATGGTAGCTTTACAAAGGAATGGTAGCGGGAAGCGAGACTGGTCTACAGAAAATAATGGATAATGATACGGCATTGAAATATGAAATGAAGATTAACGTCAAAGAGACAAAAATTAAGGATGAGCGAATCCTATAAATAGGCCTGTCTGAAAATGCTCGACTCAATCTAGGTGGATCAGTTCTTCTTAAATTCAAATTATGGAATTTCTCTAATTCTAGTATGCCATCTTAGCATTTTTGCAGCCAGATTTAGAAATAATTATATATGACATTAGGCCTATATATGCGTTAAGGCTATCTGGAGTAAATAATTTTGCACCATAGCAAGGCATTAATTTTCATAATTATTTTCGTAACTTCATAATTGACCTGAGAGTTTCAAATTTTAAACCCTAATTAGGTAAATTATGAAGTTTATTACTGGTTGAGTTGATAGCAAACAGTATATATTCTGGTCATTTTTCTGTGGAAGTAGGCCTACACGTGTTTACCAAATCGTCCTTATTTGATATTTTTACGTTACTAAAATGCACTTTGTCTCTGAAATATGGGATCAAATTTTAGCCAAGCCATTTCCACGTAATTATAAACGTTTCTAATATGAAGGCCTAATGACAAAATTAATTTTTAAATTGATTAAGCATTCTATTTCCTGGCTATAATCAAGGAGAATTAATGTTTCAGATACAGTAATAAAGCTAAATATCTATTTATGAACATTTGTTAGTCAACTTACAATATTTGAAGAAATGTACAGGAATAAATACCACTTCTCTCCTTTTTTAATTGTCATATTTTTATGCAGGTGAAAAATGTGGCGGTTATTATAACTTCATGTACTTTTTAAAGCACATTTATCATAAACCATTTTCAATATGTTTATCATAGAACCATGATTATTATAAGTAATGTTAAACAATTGCAACAGTATCCAAACTAAACCATTTCGAACTCGAATCGAACTCTTGAGAGGTGGAAAGCTAGCCGAACCCGAACCGAACCATTGTTAGAAGGATGCCAATCCGAACCGAACTCAACTGCTAATAGAACCCGAACCCAACCAGACTTTCATTTTCAACGAATCGAGCCGACCTTCGAGTGTTGTGTTGTGGAGTTAATATTATATGCGATAGAATATCGTTGTATGCTTTAGAACAACGTTACAGTTATATCCAAACTAATAACGCTGTCTATATGAAGCAAGTTTGAATTATCATATACCACATAAAATATGTTATAAACTAAAAGAGTGTGTGATCATGTGATGGCAAGCTCCAGCCTATTCGCTTGCCGTTGTGTTCGCTTGCCGTTGGTATCTTCTAACCACAACCTTGTTACAATTTTGCTAGCAATAGTACTAGCTGTTAAAAGTGCAGCAGACACTACTATTAATCAAGAAGTACAGTGGGTTGAAATATCAGCTGAGCTATCACAGCTCCCATAACCCGCAAAAAATTGTTCGGTTGAGGGGATGTCTGCTGTGATTTAATTGGCAGAGATGCGGCTCGTAGATATGGGCTTGTGAGAATATTTGAATATTTTAGAAATAGCTTCAATATAGTTCAACAGTGGATCAGTAGTTGAAGGGTTCCAATCCATTTCACTCCCCGTCACTGACAGGCTATCCGAAGCATGTTAAACTTGACCTTTGCATAGAACAGAATCATATATATTTCATAACAGGTAAAATTCAATCACACACAAGCAATACATGTAGAGAACATATAAACATGGAGTTACTTTAATAGGATAACTAATCAAATTAAGCTTTTAGCTTTTATTTAGATTCAAATCCGTATTACGGGAAGTGATCTTTTGATTGGGGTTTACTGTGCCAATTTGTACAGATTGGAGCTTTTGTCATAAAATAAGCAAAGTCGAGCTCTGCTAGTACTTGTGTTTTGGAGCATTTTTGGATGACGGAATGCTAAGAGCATTAAATAACAACTTCAGTGTGTCGAAAAGTTGTTCTTAAGTCCGTATCAGCAAAATTTTTCCTTATCAAAAGGTACCAATTACTGGTAATCATGGCGAGAGATGGAAATAACTAAAATTACAAAAACAGCAACTACGAACAAATCAATTAAAGGATCGTGAGCAAAGTGGGTATATTATAAGACAGAAATGAATTTCCTTCACAAAATTTCAGCCAAAATCCATGAGAACTCATTCAAAACTTGATTACTAGTTGTAACTCATGAATATGTCCAGAGCTCCTTTTAGTGGCGTAGCCAGGATTTCGAGAGAGAGAGAGAGAGAGAGAGTGTGAGAGAGAGAGATAGACAGAGAGAGACAGACATGCTTATTCGTAAAAACAATGTCAAATGTCCTAGGGATGCACGTTAATCTTGGAGGAGTACTTTGGAGTAGACACACTTTATACAAAGCGTCCATATATATTTTTTGATCTTAAAAGCATTTATATGGTTTCTTTTTGCAGCTTGAACTCATAATGCCAATTAAGTAGATGATAATAATTATTCGATAGAATAATATAAAACTTTAATAAACTTGAGAGGTTGAGAGGAAAAATTTAAATTCGCGTATGAAGTTGCACTGATGATTATGATCATTGAACAAAATCTAAATTCCCATACAAAGATGTTAGAATTTTAATAAAAAATGTAGGAAGCTGCAAAGAATCATCTCATATAGTCTATTGCAAAATTGAATAATGAATAAGTCTGAAGAGATCAATTAGCGTTAGAATCCAATTATCTAAGATGTAAGATAAGTATAACAATATCAGCGAGAGTGCAATAAGTCCTACAAAGAGAATTCAAGTCGTAGGCAATAGATAAATTCACATAAAGCTAGTACAGCTAATGTTAGCGTCAGTTTCCTCACTCGAAAGCAATGTCAGCAACATTTTACAATAGACACATTTCTGCATTCACAAAAATTAAATCTGTGTAAATAAAATTACTGATCGCTCTAACTAGATATCGTAGAATAAATTAATTTTCTGCAAAATTCCTTATATATAAAAATTCGTAAAATATAGAAGCACATTACAATATACAATTGTTTACAAACATCGTTAATAAGTTACAAGAACATGACTGGAACACAAGCATAGTTCGAAAAAAGATTTCGAGTTTAAATAAGCGAGTTCTGAAGGATAAGTTCTGAAGGAAGTTGAAACTAGTGTTTTTAAATAGTGCCGACTTACTGTGAAATTTATTAAATTAACTAAGAAACTTATTCACATATTAATTCTACATACTGCAAATTCTATCATCCTAATGCTTTACTATATTCTAACTTCTATTCTATTATATTCCTGTACGATGAAACGAGTACATACTTAGGGATCATATCCATCAAAAGTCTTTACCGCTTTTATAACATTACACAGAAATTAAACACAATAAGATTTTATAGAGTAGCTTCTCTATGTCTACTTCACTGCTGCGCGGCTTTTGCCGTTAGATTTTAGATCTCGCTGCCTCACTGCAGGCGAACACCTTTCTATAGGCGGGCTCTCAGAGCCAATTTCTCCCATACACAAAGACGAACAATATTTTAACAACCGATTGCTGCAGTGTTGTGTCACGGCAGACATTTCATGGAAATTAGGGGCACCTGCTTAAAAGCACAACAATTTGTGCTAAATGTCCTGCTAGCGGATGGAGTTTTTATATATAAACGCCATTTGAGAGCTACGATAAAGTAAAATGCAATTTCAATAGTTAATATTAGATTACAGGTATCATACATTTTTAACTACACATATTTTGATAGGTAGATTTACTAAGTAATACATATAGATCTTTCATCTACGATTACATCTTCAGAAAATAGTCATACAATATGCTGAATTTGCAAATGAAATGTATAGTTACTTAAAAATTCCATTTCTGGTTTCAGAATTAGGTAACATAAATAAATTATATCATTTTTACATTTCACTTGTTACGAACATTTTTTAAATCTTGAAAAAGCTGACGAAACAAGACATAGTTTATATGATAGATGTGTTTTACACAGTAGCAGAATTAAACCCATGGAAACCGGTTTAATAAAACCGGTTAAAGTAATATATTACAGAGAGAAAGTTCATGCATTCAAGCGATTTCAGTGGCGAATTCAGACTGGTTTTCATGGGCTAATGAAAAACATAAAATGTATTTTAACAGAATCTTTAGAATATTCTTCAAGTAATTTTACCATAAATTTAAGTTATTGCGGTAGACGGGTCACATTTTACCCAGATCCTATAATTTTAAAGCAGCATCTTTACAATGCCTATCAACAGTACCAGAGTGGCCTAAATTTAACAGTACACTCTATGTTGTTTTGGGCGATGGACACCATATGAAATTATTGTTCTTGAAAACGCCACTGATGCAGTGAAAGTCAGGTATAAAAAGTCATTCATTTGCTTCAGCTACTCCATGAGCTCGACGTAATTAGCAGGAAACATGCCACGTGACCCATCTGGAGCAGTCCCTATCCACCAGCCGTCGTCTATCATCTCTATGTCCGTTATGATCTCTCCGGGATCAAATGTAATCTCGTTGTCCTCAGCTGAGCATAACAACAACTTCAATGCGTGTATATTTAAATTTGTACTTGTAGAACCAAATTCTAAGAGTTCTAATTAACGCAATAAATCTATTGGAAATATATTACTATATATATACATATATACAGTTGCATCTCATTCTGTATACTGGAAAAAATTAATAGAAGTATTCTAGACACTTACGAAGTCGTTGAGGCTATTAAAAGCATCATTCCAGTTACTCAATAAGATTATTAAAGATGCTCCTACAATTTCTGACGATACTCGTGGAATCACGCAAGATTTAAAACATTTATTTTAAATCTTGAAATGTGCTCGTTAGTAAAGTACGCTAAATAGAAAGTTTAAAACATGAGTGATAATACCTATAACCTTTACTACAGTACGTTTAAACCTGTTATGCAGTTTATATTGTCAAATTATTTATGTTTCCACTCCAGTGAAGGTTCGGATTTTACTGTTGGATAAGCTCGCCCGGGGAATCGAGCCCATGTACAAGTAAAAGAAAGGTTGGAGCTTCAGGCTGGCGATGTCGTTAAGATATCCGCCCGCGGATCAGTATGTACGGGATTCAAATCCTCGCCCGTCACTGACATCGCTTTCGAGTGAGGAAACTGACGTAAACATTAGCTTTAGCTGTTTCTTTAACCACAAGTCATATTCATCTTGCTATAATTAGTGACTCGTGCTCAACACGTACCAGCCTGATAGTCGTAGAGAGCCCTGGCTGACACCCCGGCAGAGCCCTGAGTCACTGCTCGCTCTGACTCACCATAACTCTCCACCGGTTCTTCTGTAAAGTAACAAGTAAAGATTAAAAACTTAAAATGCACGGTACAGTGATCATCAACGATGATATATAGCACTTTTTAAAAACCAAATTTAATCCTTAATTTATAATCCATTATACTTCTGCAAATTAACACGTAACGATTAAAAACTTAAAATGCACGATACAGTGAAGTGGTCATCAGCGATGATCTATAGCACTTTTATACCAAATTTAAACTGTAACTTCTAGTCCATTATGTTTCTGCAAATTAACATGTAACGAGTAATTAAGGCTGGAACCTGTGGCGATGTCGGTAAGATACTCGACTGCGGATCAGTATGTGCGGAGTTCAAATCCTGGGCTCGCCCGTTACTGACATCGCTTTCGAGTGAGGAAACTGACGTTAACATTAGCTTTAGCTTTTTAAAAGCTAAAAATACACGGTACAGTGAAATGGTCATCACTGATGACTTATAGCACTTTTTAAAACCAAATTTAATCCATAATTTATAGTCCATTATACTACTGCAAATTAACATGTAACGATTAAAAGCTAAAAAATACACGGTACAGTGAAGTGGTCATCAGCGATGATCTATAGCACTTTTGTACCAAATTTAAACCGTAACAATTAGTCTATTACACTTTTGCAAATTAACATGCATTGATTAAAAGCTGAAAACACACGGTACAGTGAAGTGGTCATCAATGATTATATATATATATCTCTCTCTCTCTTAGTGCACTGCCTACTGGCAGGTCCATGGTACATAACGCCTCCACTCCTCTCTGTCTTCTGCCTTCCTCTTCATTTCCACATATGAGTGGGTCTTTAAATCATCTAACATACCTAATCTCGGCCTGCCCCAGCCTCTTTGTCCTTCCATTCTACCTTCTATGACCTCTTTTAATAGACCTTAGAATGTGTCCCATCCATCTCTTCTTCCTATTTCTTAACACATTTATCAACTGTCTATCTATGCCAACTCTCTCCAGAACTTTCTCATTTGTAACCTTTTGAGTCCAGCTAATCCTCTCCATTCTTCTCCAAATCCATATTTCCAATGCCTCCAGTTTCCTAATATCCTCCTTTCTTAAGGTCCATGTTTCACATCCATACAATAGCGTGGTCCAAACCAAAGTTTTCACTATCTTTATCTTTGTGTCTTTCTTTAGACCTTTTGTTAATAGTTCTTTTCTACTACCAAAGGCCGATTTTGCTTGTGCAATCCTACTGCATATTTCTGTCTCACATTTCCCATCATCGGTTATAGTATGACCCAAATATTTGAAACTCCTTACCTGTTCCAATTTCGTACCATTTATTAACTTATATTAACTTTACCTTTATTATTGGACACTCTCATAACCTTGGTCGTTTTTATATTAATCTTCATGCCTTATCTTAGGGCCGTATCATTCAGCCTATCCATTATCTTCTGCAATCCAATCACGCTGCCCGCTACCATTCCTTGATCATCTGCAAATCATACATCTTGTAACAAACAAATTCCCTCCTACTTTTATTCCTTCTTCCAAGTCTTCCATGGCTTCCTTCATCATTGCCTCAGCGTAAATGTTAAACAGCAGCGGCGAAATGCTACAACCGTGTCATACTACACATCCTATTTCACCTTCTTCTGAGTATTCTTGTTGGATTTTGATTACTGCTCTTTGATTCATGTACAAGTTCAAAATTAGTCTTCTATCTCTCTAGTCAATTCCTATTCTTTTTGAGATATTCATCATCGTTATCCAATCAATCCTGTCAAAGGCCTTCTCGAAGTCTACAAAGCATACAAAAACGTCATTTCCATATTCTAAGCTTCTTTCGCAAAGAACCCGCATTACTCCTATTGCTTCTCATATGCCGCATCATTGTGTCTTGCTCAGTATCATCTCTACTTTCGACTGAATGCGATTATTTACTATCTTTAATAAGATCTTCGATGCACGAGTTATTAAGCTGATTGTTCTGTAATCCGAACACTCCACAGCATTGGCTTTCTTGGGAATTGGAATCATCACTGACTTGGTAAAGTCGTCTGGCCAAATACCTGTACTGTACACTTCCATACATACTTCCATTAACTTTTTGAGTGTTTCTCCTGCTTTTTCTTTAAGTATTTTATATATATATATATATAGCACTTTTTAAACCAAATTTAAACCATAATTTATAGTCCATTATACTTTTGCATATTAACATGTAATGATTATTAATTAACTAGCTATTAAATGCTAAAACACACGGTACAGCGACAGCAATCATCAACGATGATACACCAAATTTGTGTACCAAATATTTAAACAGTAATTTCATGTACCAGTCATTTACTAGTCAAGGAAATGACTGAGATGACAACAACATACGATCAAGTTGCTGATTATGCTGACGACGATGATGATTATGACGATGATAATGTTGATGAATAAGATGATGAAGACCAAGATGATGATGACTATAACGAAGATGATGACAAGTAGATATGATAAGAGGAATTCAGTAAAATTTTTACCCTAAGAATAAAGTAATAATATCACATTTATTACTTGCCAATTGGTCTTGGTACCACAAAGGCATGAAAGTTCGCATGGCGGGTATGGTAGAGCAATTAATAATAATAATAATAGTAGTAATATTAATACTATTAAAGGTATAGAGTCCGTTTTCTAATACAAGGTGATGTCAGGGACGTCATCAATAGAATATTACTATCAATGAACATAAAAGGAGCAAGTTAAAATAAGTAGTGTTATTAAAATGCACACCTTTTTCTACTTCTGGCGCACGAGTCGGTACAACTTTAGCCGGAGTCGTATCTGCAAACGCAACAACGAACAGCACAAAATAGACAGGGCAACAACAGAAAAGATTAGGTAGGATATCTAGTAAAATTAAGATTTTAAAAAGCATGATGTTCATACTTAAAATATATTTAAATGTTACAGAAGACAAAATTCTAAGTGGTTGACAGAATGCTAATAATACTTTCTCAAACGTCAATATCTGAATACTACAAAAAATTTAGCATATTATCCCTATTCATAATTACCCTTTAAGTTCATTTATCTGAAGCCTACATTTCATCTTTTTCTTCAAAATTCTTACATGACACAAATTATACGACAATAACTTGCCTCTTAAGTTATCACAACTTAACTTGCCTCTTAAGTTATCACAACTTTACTAAATTTTCTTTACAATTTGACATTCGCTCTTCCCTAATTAACTCACCATCCCAGTCTTGGTTTTCATCCTCATCATCAGAGCCCGGAGGTCGTTTGGGCAGGCCCTGAGCCAACAGATTTCGAGCCATTGGCTGGCCCCCATCACCAGCGGGTAGCCTTGACGCCACTGGAGCAGCATCATCATATATATCCTCCTCTGGTTTATCATATGACGTTGGTCGCCTGAAGCTACCTCCGTCGTCATACAATTCTTCTTCTGGTTCCTCTTGCGGTGGCTCGGGTTGCCTGGCAACCGGGGGTGGTGACGCGGGTTGCCTGGCAACCGGGGGTGGTGACGCAGGTTGCCTAGCAACTGGAGGGGAAGCTGGTTGCTTAGCAACAGGAGGTGAAGCAGGCTGCCTGGCGGCAGGTGGCGGTGACTCAGACCGCACATTTTCTTCATCGCAACCTGGAAGTTTTATCGGCTGCTTACGACCTGCTGGAGCGGCCGGTTGATTTTCTTCCTCCAGAAAACTACTCTTAATTTTTCTGCAAATAAATCAAGTATAGATCAATCGATTGATCGATTAATTTATTAATCGATCAATTATAGTATATGTTAGTAATGTGCCAGTTGCTCAGTTACATTCGCTGTAAATAATAAACACTTTTATTAATTTTTATATTTATAATTTTTGCAAATATTTGATTGATCTTTGTATTATCTGATATCATACTTTTAGAATTTAAAAATGATAACCAAATATAGCAAATAAAAATTAGTGTAATACTTTGTAGTACTGTATTAATATAATAACGTAATAGTTAGTAGTACTGTATCAATATAATAATGTAATAGTTAGTATACTGCATCAATATAATAACGTAATAGTTAGTAGTACTGTATCAATATAATAATGTAATAGTTAGTAGTACTGTATCAATATAATAACGTAATAGCTAGTAGTACTGTATCAATATAATAACGTAATAGTTAGTAGTACTGTATCAATATAATAACGTAATAGTTAGTAGTACTGTATCAATATAATAATGTAATAGTTAGTAGTACTGTATCAATATAATAATGTAATAGTTGGCAGTACAGTATACAGGTAATAATGTAGGAGTTAGTAGTACTATATCAGTGCAATAGTACAGGAGTTAGTAGTACTATATCAGTGCAATAGTACAGGAGTTAGTAGTACTATATCAGTGCAATAGTACAGGAGTTAGTACTAAGTAAGTAATAAGTAGTACTGTATCAATGTAATAATGAAGCTAGGAAGCAAAAAGCATCCCGTTCAAAGCTCTACCCGCCGTCGCTGAGAGCACACGTGTGGGACGTAAACTGACGCTAAACAAATTTACTTGCGCTTCACATAAAAATAGCATTTATTTTAAAAACCAATATTTGATAATGAAAACCTAGGGGGAGCAGGCCCCTTGGATGGCTGGTCGAATTGGGACGTAGCTTTCTGCTCAAACACGGCCCGTGCACCCGCAGCTCTGCCTGAAGCCAACGACTTGGCTTCCTGTCCGTTAAACATAAATAAGAATCAATTTTATTCGTCATACACAACAAATTTAAACGAATGGAAAAGTCTCAAAGAGGGGATTGACTGATGGATGGATGATATGATGTAGGACAGAAAGGATTTGAGCCAGTCTATTCGTATCCCGACCCTAGTTAAACTGGGATTCAAGTGAAGATGATGACGATGATGATGACGATACAAAAAACTGACAGGTTTATCATAGAAGTGCAACAATAAAGTGAACAACTGCGAGAGATAAGTCAGCTAGTTCGCATTACCCTACATACATGTAACAATTACGGAGACATAATTAGAACTAAATGGACTACGCTGCTGAAGCCTTATTCAAAAATGCATTTATACCTGAGATTTTAAATCAAATATGAAACTGAACTAAAGATAATATATACAACAAGTATACATCTATTAGTATACAGTAGAGCTAGACAATGACAACCATAGAAACATTAAACATAAATCAGTCACTGATGAGATGAGGAGTAAACTTACAACAAAATGATCAATCAAAATGAATCAAAATGATCATCCATGATGATATCTATCATTTTTAATACCACATATGTTTAACATGTTAGATAATGTTGGTATACACTTATTTTAACAATGCAGGGAATGTCAATAAATTTTACTCTCAGGTATGCTAGCCCTTTAGACTGAGCCAGTGGCTTGTAGGAAAGTTGTTCGACAACGGATAAGTAAGTGCAGGTTTCAAATCCAGTGCTCTTTCCATCACTGACATGCTATCGAGCAGGAAACTGACGTTAACCTTGGTTACAGCTTTAGCATTACCCTGGAATCAAATTCAATTCATATCAGAACTAGTGATTTAAAATTCCATAAATTCAATTTGAGATTCCACGACATTACTTGCTTTACACACTAAGGCATATAGACAAATTATGCATTTAAAAATAAAATATTTATATTAAATTATTAAATACTTATAATAGAATTTGTCAGAAAAAGCTTAAAATAGGAAAGGTATAACTTTAGAGATATGCAACAGAAAATTTAAATAGGCTGCACAGTTTTATCACAGAATTGCTGCTGAAAATTGGTCTAAAAATAAAAATCTTAAATTAAATCTCATAAAAATAAACTATTTCATTTGCCCCAGTCTAAATTAAATTTTTCTTCCAATGCTGCACATCCTGTGGATGTTACTGTCAGAGTCCACTGAAATGTTAAGAGTTGCACTCGAATCTAATTTCTCCTTCACTGAACACATCAGTGAGGTTATAAGCAGCTGCGCCACAAATCTTTTAGCTATTCGAACACTTAAATCGAAGTGTTTGGATTCGGAAATTGGTTATGAAAGTTTCAAGGCTACCATTTTGTCGAAACTAATTTATGCATCTCAGTAATTGTGCAGCTTCACTGAAGCCTAGTTCAAAATGCGACATAAGGGTTTTTCTAAGGAAGGCTAAAAATTGCACTTTTTGTGATGATATTCATTTCTTTAGCGAAATTGCTTAAAAAGCAGACAGGAGATTGTTTACTTCTGTAATTAATAACTCTCATCATGTGTTGTTTTCTCTTCAGCCACCAATGAAGGCAACTAACAGTCAGTGTAAACTTAGAGATAGAGCCCATCCTTTTACACTCGCATTTAAAACTACAAACTACGAGTGACAATAACTTCATCGTGAGGATGCTTTATTGATTGGTACCAAATTTATGATTGATATTAAAGTACCTGTACATTTACCTGTGATTAATCTGTATGTACCAGTATGTAATTTTCTAACTGTGTCTGATATCTTTGTAATAAATGAAAAATTATATATAGTTATGTATATAGTTATACTCATGATGAACGCAGCGCTAGTGCTTCAAGCGATTTAGCTAAACCCATATCAATAATAACGGATTCTCTACTAGAAGGCAATACGCACTATGAAACTAGTGTAAATATAAATGGTAGCTTTAAATTCAATTCAACAACTAGCACATCACAAATTTAAACAGATAACTTAAAATGTGCATATAACTATTGTGAAAAATATGAAATAATTAAAAATGTTAAATATTTAGTAGTGAGCCACACCGATTCTAATCCGTTCAAAATATTAAATGCACATATAATCTATTACACCATAGTTAATATATTATCACCGGACCGGCACCGTTTAGGATCTTTTTCTTTCTTTTCAGCACATGTTTTTCAGATCCTTTGGGGTTAATCGATTTGTAGTGAAATGTGATAGGAGGACGTCCATGACATCATCCTTGTATGAGGAAACGACGTTAAACCTTTATTATTATTAGTATACTTTTAATTAAAAATTGCTCTCTTAATTTCAGAACATGCTTATCTCAGATATTTGTTAAATTACACTTTTTGGCAGTGAAATTAAGTAAAATAGTTGTTAGTAGTTCAAGACGCAGTAATGAGAATTAAACATTACTGTAACATCCATACTAATGCCAGCACCGTAAAACGAATTAGGGAACAAGTAAACTTTAAATGATGTCACAGTGAACTAAAAATCAGAACATCCACCACAAATCAATTCTCTGTTATATGGATGACTATACAGTATACTAGAGTATGCGCTTCTATAACACTGGCTGGAGCTTTTTTAGCAGGTTAAAAGCTCATATTCTCACTCCAAGTAGATGAATATCGACCAACGATCTGCTTCCATCATGAAGACAATGATGTTTTTACCTTGAGACGGTTGCAAGATAACTACTGTCATTTAGCTTAAACAAACTGCTATAAACTGCAAATCGAAGAGACCCAATCAACTTCGACTAATTGTTTTTTATTAACCTAGAAATAAATCAAACCGAATTTTATGCCGAACAAGGTGATAATATTATACCAAATAAATAAACATTTAATTTTGCACCAAAATGGACTAAAATTAAGCCATATATGTATTGAAAACAGAACAGTGAGGCAGTACAGTAGGTGCAGGGTTGATATCCAGCGCTCTCCCCATCATAGACGTACTAACGAGTAAAACATCGATGTTAAAATTCGCGTTTCACTGATTGAGTAATTAGTTAAGATTAAATCAGTTACAGGCAAAAGAAATACCATGTATATGCTACTGAACAATAAAATAACGAAATATCAATAAACTCTCTATCTAATGAAGATATGCCATGGACCTGTCCAAGGCATAACGCCTCCACTCATCAATATCTTCCGTTTTCCTCTTCATGTCCACATAAGAGTGGATCTATAAATCATCTAAAACATTTCGTTTGATATACCATTATTCTTCGGGGATTCTGCTTAGGACGAGGTGGGCCCCTATGCCTTCCTCAGCTTCGACCACATTTACTGGGTAGAGGCGTCATTCCCTGAGAAGACAATCCTGTTTACCTTTTTTATCAGTAATTACAACCAGTAATAATTAACCAGTATTCATCATCATCATCATCTTACCTTTAATCCCAGTTTAACTAGAGTTGGGATATGAATTGACCTTCTCCACTACTCTTTGTCCCATACCATATCAAATTAACCAGTATTAACCGGTATTAACCGGCAACTACACGGATCACTATGTAACTACTCACAGCGGCTCTCTCTTTACGCAGCTGCTCGCTCCTCCTAGCTCGCTCCTCTTCCTCTCTCCTCGCATCATCAGGATCCTATCAATTCAATTCCCATTTGTCATGAAAACTTTGCAACACATGAACATTACACAGCAAGAGATGAGATAACAAGTCAAGAAGACTGAGCTTGAACAAGGTTGTAAAACAGTAAAAATGTGCTCTTCATATCTCTGATTTAACTCATCGGTGCCAGCGTTCATGCAGCAGTATTAGTAGGATGTTACTATATGACAGCATGCACATATTTATAAATATAATAAAAATGATACTTAGTAAAAATTAGGTTTAATGATGCAGAAATGAAATGTATTCTGCTGTAAATAAAAGTTCAAACTCGTAAGCATACGAAAAATAGGTTACAAACATGTACACGAGCACACACATTCGTCCAAATACACATAAATAGGTAGGCACTATTAAATATAACAAGAGATGCCCATAATAATAACTACTTACACAGACATGCTTCAAAAGTCACGACTCACAAACACACAAAACTAGACACACATGCAGTTAGAATAAAATAAAAATACAGTCGATCACACACTCAAATGACACACAAATACACACACACACACAAATACACACACACAAATACACATGCAAGCATACAATGGCTCGCTCTTGTCTTAATTTATCAGCTCTGGCCTCTCGCTCCAGTTGATCCAATATGGCTTCCCGTTGATCATTAGCCTGATGACGTGGCAAGTCACACAAAATATCAGTTCAAAGCAACTGGTCTAGCAAGTCGGCAAAATCAAATATTAAATAAGTATCCTAAAATATCATTCGTAAAATTACTACTCCATAAATTACATATTCAGTCGATTCCATCATAAAACATTCTATTGTTGTAGTTTCAGAATATTATTCAAACATGCCAGAAGCCTACAATATAATAATGCCTAATTTTCTTGATACAATTAGGCCTACACAAATATCCATCAAGCGGCATACTGGTATGCCAAATCGGGCAAAACTATACCATGGTTTTCAAAAAGAAGCCCAAAGAGTAAACCAAACACCATGCCGCGTCCTAATCTCATTTTAAAATTGTAGAGGATTTGGGGTTATTCCTAGTCTGATAAGAAGAAGCGTTCATAAGAGGGGATACAGATCTAGTCCTCTAATGATAATACCATTTACGCTTAAAGCAGGAAAATTCATAAATATATATAAACATGAATCTGCAAAGGGCAGAAAGTAAATGTAATAGTTCCTCGTGCAATCAATCATTACAGAATCATACCATTGAGCTTAGAGGCAAATTGAACTCAATAAATCCAATCAAGATAATCAATTAAAACATAAAATTTTGATAGTAAAATGATTAAATATTAAGCAAAGAAAAGAGACATAGACCCATTCAGCACAAGAACTAGTAAGACAGAGTGCAAAAACTATCTTAGTAGGGCAAAATAGACTGGACATTACACATAGAAGAGATAGCAAAAGCAGAATATATTTATTATATCGAAATTCAAGCTAATAAGGACTAAGAACTTCGAGTTAGACAGATAATTATAACATGCATACCATCATCTACAATTCTAGAGGCTCCAGAACACCAACAATTACGCTCAGCAGCAGAACAATTAATATAGTCCACTGCTATTGTATTGCAGAAATATCTAAAGTAGAATCTTCAAATATCATACAACATACCCATCCAGCGTTATCTTGTGTTTTCGTAGTCGCTTGACTCTCCGCTTGTTTAATGCTTCTTATATTCTTTACTCTCTCCGCCTCCTTCTCCTCACGAGCCTTCGCTGCTTTCTCCTGTGAAAACCAGTGCAAATAGCTCTTTTAGAAACTACATCATATACGAAGAGAGAAATCATCATCATCATCATCTTCCCTTAAATCCCACCACTTTAGCTAGGTTCGGGACACGATTAAATTTTTTTCACTCCTTTTCTCTGTCCCATATCGTATCGTCAATCAATCCCATATTTTTCAGATATCTCTTAAGCACAGCAATCAACATAAGTTGTGGAATACCTATCTCTAACAAAAATATGTGCACAGAAATATATACATTCATATTCAGTAAGTAAAAACTACATTAGAGCACTTTAGAACAGAGAGCAGGAAACTTTAGTACTAGGAAAATCGTACTCGTAAAGATTATTGAACAGAAAAATATATTATATTACATTATACAAAAAAATTGTTTGGCTTTAATTGTAATATATAACAGAGTTTTACACCAGGCTTCATACAGTATAACATCATGGCTTCAAATATTACAACACATCACGATTTCAAATAGTATTAAGACTGAAAATAAAATGTAAAATAAAATAAAATTCAAAGGAATAATATGGAATTATATACATACTTCTCTTTCTTTAGTTTCTCTATCAAGCTTTTCCTTTTCTGACTCTCTTCTTTGCTTCTCCAGGTTTATTCTGTTTTGTTCTTCTTTCTAGTAATGTATAAATGAAATATAACAATTATATACATATAGGGTATTACAGGTATATTACAGGTTTAAGATGGTTTATACGATAGATCACCTGTATATAAATAAAAAAACATCTAGTCTATTGTAAACTTTCGAAATTTAAATTCATATATAATTCATTAATATATTATGCATCAATAACTACTTTCATGTAAAGACATTTCTAATTAATTAATGGAATTATTAGACACCGATATCATACATAAAATCTTCTAGTATTAATAATGAAACTTAGAAAGCTTGAAACAAGCAAGCTGATGAGAGAAAAAGATGCACTAACACTAAATTACAATGACATAATCAACCTTTAACAAACACAGCATCACATTATTTCAATTATGCCCCTGTAAAATATGAACTACATATATAGTCTTCAACATAAGCACATCACTAAACTGCGTAAACTAAGTGGACGGAAGGGTGAAATTTTAAAACTTTGACTGTAGTTAAGATATTCCATGCAATATATCTCCACTTTATAATAATAATAATAAGTATATTTATACAGCGCCACTCTATGCTGCATGCCACAGTAGCGCTGAATGGACAGCGAAGCTCACGTAGTACAATCGATGTAGCTACTAGAACTCTGCAAAATCTGGAGTATTAGCAACCAATTGGTCTAAAACACAGATATCATCACCACATGGCTACAAGTCTCTTCACTGTCATATCTGCGTCAGTCGCCTCTTACGAACACGTGCAGTTGACGGTACGTTCAATTCTCAATGTTCCCGAATCTATAAATTCTCAATGTTCCTGAACCTATATATATATATATATATATATATAGTAAACATTTATAACCTGAGTTTGCTCCCAGAACTTTTCACGTATGTCCGGTTTTATTTCAATTTGTGGCTTAACTTTCTGATAAACTGAACCCTAGAATATAAATAAAATAAAATAATTTGAACCCTAGAAATATTCACAAATTACAATAAAACGTATACCATTAATAAATCTGCATGAAGGCTTTTACACAATCATCACCTAAAATGAAAATTATGCTTAAAAATTATATTAAATTAATCGCTTTTTATACAGCTAGGATTCAATATATCTAACATACATGTACAATATGAAGTACAAAGGTCCTATCAATAATTATTATACTAAGCTGCTCCAATAAGTAGGAAGTTCATGCAATTATTTATTTATTTATTTTATTTTTTAAATTCTAACTTCACAATTTTATTTTGATCTACGCTTACTTTCTAATTTATTTAATTTAATATTTTTATTATTTACACCCGCCGAGATATTCAAGAATTTACTCTTTAGTCAGCTAGTAGTGATCTAAAACCCATGAACCTCAATGCCCATCAAGATCTTTCTTTGAAAAATTGGTACGACATAGATAGCCACAATGCTGTACACCTATGAGGAAAGGGATGTTAAACCTTTATTATTATTATTATTATTAATATCGAGATAATAATAACAATAAAGGTTTAACTTTCGTTTCCTCATACAAGGATGATTTCAGGGACGTCCCCCCAATCACATGTCACTACAAATCGATTCACCCCAAACGACCTGAAAAAAACATGTGTAGAAGAGAAAGAAAAAGATAGCGAAATAAGGCCTGCATTATCATCTAGTTATTTATTTATTTTATTTATTTAGATCACTAAAAAGGGTCATTCAACCCTGTACAGTTCACAAGCAATGCAAACAATCAAGTAAATGCAATATGTGAACACAATTTAAATGTGAACCATGGTGAACTTAAAACGAAAAATAAAAAGTAGAAATTAAAGAATTGAAATGAAGAAATTCAAAATAAAGAAAATTAATGATAATAGGTATGCATAATTAAACATTTAAGTTCATTATCTTTAATATATATTTGATAAGTACTGACGAAGATTAATATTGAAACAGTTAACGGAGCGAGATGATCGTAAATTAGATGGAAGGGATAGCCAGTATCTAGGGCCTTGTACAGCGATATACTTTTCGCGACAGAAAGTTCTGAACGATGGTATAGTAAATTCCGAAACTTGTCGAAATTTATAAACAGAATTTACAACATTATTTAATAGCAACGAATAGCAGTAACATAAAGGCATATCATTATGAATAAATTTATACAGAAATACGCAACAGCAATGTTTATGAATATCACATAACTTTAAAATTATAAGTTCTTTAAATATATTGTTTCTATGACTACGATACTCTGCACGATGAATTATTCTAATTGCTCGTTTTTAGAGTACTATCAATTCGTTGAGCAATGTTTTAGAAGCGTTCTCCAAACAATATTAAAATAAATTAGATGCGGATATATTAGACTGTAGCATAAATTTAACATACAGTGTTTAGGTAATTTAGTTTTAATCATCTACGGTCGTTATACATCCCCAAGTCATCCAAAGATTACATAACTAAACAACAACAACAACAATAAGCCCTAAACTGACTAAAGTAAGAATTATTATAACTGCTATACAGTTCTATTGCGTAGCATATCGGCATGACAGCAGTCAGTCGTACAAAACAGCGTCTATCACACATTCACTGTAGTTTAATAAGAACCATAATGATTAAAAGACGGTAAGTTCAAACTATGGTTATGCAATTTATGTTACCATGGACGGTATAGAGTTGTCAAAAACAAATGGGAAAATATATAGAAATAGGCAGAAATAACACTGACCACAGGAGTAATTTCAGGCATCGCTTGTTTTTGCTCTTTGTGGAAACTGTAATTGGCACCTGAAGACTTGGCGACCTTTGTCTTAACTAAATCTTCATCAACATCATCTTCACTTCGAGCATTTATAGTTAAATGAGCACCCTAAATAATACATACACACAATAGTCAGGAGCATCAACACAATAGTCAGGAGCATCCACACAACAGTCAGGAGCATCCACACAATAGTCAGGAGCATCCACACAATAGTCAGGAGCATCCACACGATAGTCAGGAGCATCCACACAATAGTCAGGAGCATCCACACAATAGTCAGGAGCGTCCACACAATAGTCAGGAGCATCATAAATGATGCACCAACACAATAGCCAGGAAACCTATATTTATATACTATTACAAATTCTAACATATCAATCAAAAATGTTCATTTCCAACATATCTATACATCATCATTCATCAGTTCCTTGCGTTCTGAAGAGAACATAGGGCAGCAACATTACTCCCTTCGCTTCCGTCTTCAGCAAAACTCACAGCATCTTACCATGAAATGTTCAAAGTTTTAAAATCTTTGTTGATCGTGCTGAACCAAGTACTTCCAAGTCTTCCTCTTTTCCCTTTTCATTGGCTTGGCTTCCAATATATTGCAGTCTTTGCATATCTATCATCAGGCATTCTTAATGTGACCCAATAACTTTACCCTTCTTTCCCCAAGTATTTCATCTAATTTTCTTTCTCAAAACCTAACAATTAACATTAATGTACAGAAATTTGCGATGTTCCTTTCTTGGCATTTCTCAGTATCTGCCATAGTAAGTACTCTAGACAAAAGAGCTCACTTGGTCTGCTTTACGCTTAAGCTTTTATGATCCAAAGGCAGACTAAACTCTAAAGCTATGCTTAGAGACTGCTCTGTACCACAAGCGATACTGCCGAGCCAGGATTCAAACTGATGGCCTCCTATTTGTCATGCAATCTTGCTATCCATTCAGCCGTCAAACCGCTCCAATGCCATACAATGATGATATTTATAAAAATGAATACAGAAAATTATAACAAGCCAGTAAGGAATTGATAGCTACGATTAAAGTAAACATACATGAAAGAATTTCTCCACATCTCGTACATGACTTGCACAGGCACCCTTTCTGTTCTCAGGCGCTCCTTCCGGTTGCTACAGTGAGAAAACATCAAATATTAACAGCACATTAGCAAGCTTTCGTAAATAGTAGATTTAAAAGTATAAAAGCAAAAATTACTGATGATATAACTCAGCAGATATTTGTAACACTTTGGGATTTAAGGCCGAATGTTATAGGTTGAGCTAAGTTAGTCAATGCGTGTCGTCGGTTGAAGTGCAGTGTCTTTTTGTGTCTACTCTTTTTAATCTTACTCAGCGATCCTTTTTTCAAACTCTGTAGCTCTATACCCTCCAACTCCATTGACACCGACAACTCCATTTCTGTAAATATGCCTGAACCACCACTACTTTCTAGTTTTGAACCAGCTAAACCGGAAGAAATATGCAATTTTATACTTCGCTCTACCGACTCATCTTGCTGCCTTGATGTTATTCCTACACGCTTACTGAAATCCTGTATTGATGTTTTAGTTGCTCCTATTACTTACTTAATCAACCTCTCACTCTCAGAAGGTATCTTCCCGACCTCCTTAAAACAAGCAGTTGTATCTCCTTTGCTAAAAAAAGCCTTCTCTACCAAAAGATGATCTTTCCAGTTACCGTCCTATTTCCAATCTTAACTTCATCTCTAAACTTCTTGAAAAGGTAATTTATACCCGTTTATGCACTCATCTTGATTCTTTCCCTTCTCTCTCTAATTATCAATCTGCCTATAGAAGACTACGCTCTACTGAAATCGCTCTTCTTCGTATACATAATGATCTTAGCTTGGCCATGAGTAGTAGACAGGTTTCTGCCTTGGTTCTTCTAGATCTCTCTGCTGCCTTTGATACAATTGACCATGGTATCCTAATAAATAGGCTTAAATCTTGTTTTGGCATATCTGATTCTGCTTTTTCCCTTCTCACATCATATCTCTCATGTCGCACACAATCGGTTGTTATTAGTCAAAATCGCTCTTCTGAACTACCCCTCCTATGCGGTGTTCCTCAAGGTTCAGTGTTAGGTCCATTCATTGCTCTTCTCTTTATATATCACTCCTCTTAGCTACCTGCTTGCTCAGTCCTCCATAAATTTTCATTTCTATGCAGATGACACACAACTATATATTTCCTTTTCTAATCATGATTCCATTCAGAAACTGGCACATCTCTCATCCCTTCTAGACAAGGTTTATTGCTGGTTTTGTGCTAACCGTCTTGCTGTTAATCCCTCCAAAACTGAATACCTTTTAATTGGCACTACTTTGCAAAGAAGTAAAATTACCACTAACTCTGTTAATTTTCAGAATCTTGCTCTTTCATCTTCTCGATCCGCCAAAAATCTTGGAGTCGTATTTGATGAAAACCTTGACTTTAAATCCCATATCTCTTCTGTTTGTCGCGCTTCTTTCTTTCAAATGCGTCAGATTAGGCAAATACGTCCATCCCTTACTAGAAATTCAGCCACTATCCTTGCTAATTCTATAGTTCATTCAAAGCTCGACCACTGTAATTCATTATTACATGGGTTGCCTACTTCTTCTCTCAATTGTTTGCAGCACGTCCAAAATTCTCTTGCACGTGTTGTTTGTAAGTCCTCTAGACTTCAATTTCGCTCTCTTTCTCTACTTCGCAGACTTCACTGGCTCCCTATTAATCAACGCATAAATTATAAAATAGCTCTATTAACTTTCAAAACTCTGCGATTTGGCAAGCCGTCTCTTACTTATCTGAATTTCTTCTTCCCTATCGTCCCTCACGTGCACTTCGCTCCATCGATGCCAATCTTCTCTCAGTTCCAAATATTCTCACGTCATTGTGCAGACGTTCATTTTCTTACGCAGCACCCACAATCTGGAACTCTTTACCTTCTAATCTTCGCTCTTGTTTTTCTCTTTCAACATTCTCTAGCAAGCTTAAAACTTACCTTTTCCCACCATAGACATAATCAATCTAGTTTGACCATTTTTTGATCACCGGACTGGCTTTCGTTTAGGACCTTACTTCTCCTCAGCACATTTCTTTTGCAGATTTGTCTGGGTGAATTGATCTGTAGTGATGTGTGCTGTTGGGGACGTCCCTGACATCACCCCTGGAGAGGAAACGGACATTAAACCTTTACTATTTACTATGTCTTTACCTTCAAACTGTTTTCATCAGTGCAGATCTAGGGGGGGGGGGGGGGGGCCAAGAAATCATTGTACAATTTTTTAAACTT
Source organism: Enchytraeus crypticus (assembly GCA_905160935.1). Lineage (NCBI taxonomy): Eukaryota > Metazoa > Annelida > Clitellata > Enchytraeida > Enchytraeidae > Enchytraeus > Enchytraeus crypticus. The sequence continues at coordinate 84,426 of CAJHZI010000561.1, forward strand.
AAAAAGAATTAAAGATGATGTTTACCAGCAGTCTGTTAGGGTCCAAGAGGTGGCGATCACAGTGAATCATTTCAGTCATTCAAAAGCTAACAGAACAGTTGCATGATTAAAAGAAGGTTGTGAAAATTTTTTTATGCACTCCTGAAAAAAAATCTTGATCTGCCCCTGGTTGTCATTTGTTATTCTCACGACATATTTGAACAAATGCACATATCTCTCTCTCTCTCTCTTCAGTGCACTGCCATACACATATACCAAGTAAAAAAATGAACAATTAAACAAGACGAAGATGAAGAAGTGAGTCTAGCACTTTTTGCTTTGAGATGCAACATAGTCTACAGCAGTTAATAAGAGAAATAAAATCTTACTGCAAAACATATTCTATACTACAGAGTACATCAGAGCCCAAGATGTCTACAAAATGTAACTATTACTTATATAGAGAAGGCAACTATACATATATCAAAAATATTAAAAAAATTAAATATAGGGTCAAAAACAATCCTTACGATTCAAAACATCAACTAGTCTAAATCAATATTGAGCAAAAATATAAAACTCCAGAAGTCAAGTTTAAAGTCTGACAAAAGAACAGCATTGCAAACAATATATAAGACATTTTCCATATTATTGGAGCATGAACACTTAAATTTTACGTCAATACATTTTGTTTGTTAGAACATTCAAAAGTCGTATGGCGGTTCTATATCTTTTTACCTAAATACTTTAAAATATAAATTTTCGCAAAAATTTATTTTTGCCATTATTGTCAATTTAGATTGACTAAACTCATTAAAAATCATATTTATAAAGTTATAACTTATACAATTATTACTGGTAAAACTAGTGACAATAACTTTTTTTCATAATTTAAAAATAAGAAAATAACTAGGTTTAGAAAATAACTAGGTTTTTCATAATTGACTTATCACTAAACTCACTAAAAACCATATTTAGTAAGTTATAACATATAAAATTATTATTGGTATAACTAATGAAAATAACTATAAAGTTAAAACTAAGCTATAAGCTATTTTTCAATGCTTTTGGCAGAAAGCCTTTAGTAAGAATTTTTCCAAGCATTGAAGGGCTTCTTTCAACACTGGCAGCGGTGGCCTGGAGGTTTTTCATTAGGCCAGAAGTCGATGGAGAAACTTAAGCTCTGATGAGCAGCATGATCGAATTGACTTCAGGATTTCATTTAGTTTTCCTTTCGTATATGTCCAAGCCGTACAGAGACGTCTAATGACTTCTTTATGGTGTTAACAAATAGTTAACAATTAAAAAGATAATTGTTCAAATTATCTTTTTAACAAATACAAAAACAAATAAAAGTAACATATAAAAGTAACAAATAAAATAATAGCGATACTTTTGTCCTTTTAAATGTTTTTGAAGGATTTTGAGTCATTTTAACCACATTTTGACATAAAAGTCAATTTTAACTTTATAGCTCTATTGCACAAATTATTGACCATATTTTGACTTTATAGCTGGCAGCAGGGGTTAAAATTTTTTTACTGCATTTCTTCACGTTTAAAATCATCCTCATCAACATATTCCATTTTTAGTTTATAGACTTTTTAACTGCTCCAGTTCTAAGAATATAGCACAGTATAAAAACATTCATATAACCACGTCACGCCACACAACAACAAAGCAATTCACAGATGTCAAAATAGACCACTTAAAGTTTAAATGCACTAATACTAACCCAGTTAATGAAGACAAATTTTGAGAGGTTGGTATTTGGATCGAGAACTTTGACGTAGGCATACATAATCTTGCCACTGTTCAGCTCATCGACCAGCTCTGGAATTCCTCCATCTAACAACAGTCAATAACTCTAATAGTATTAACATATGTTTGTATGACCTTACTTCTCTTCTGCATTTAATTCCAATCGGTGACTTGATCTGGAATGTTGTGTGAATAGACTTAACCTTGACGTCATTCTTGTATAAGGGAATGGACGTTAAACCTTCATCTTTTTTATATGTGAAACTCTGGCATTTAATAATAATTTAATTAGGTAGGATAAACACTCAATACTGTATCTATGTCCTGATTCTTTTCATTACATTGTACAAATATTTTGGACATACTAATGATTATGTATGTTAATAATAATAATAAATAACAAAGGTTTAACGTCCGTTTCCACATACAAGGATGATTTCAGGGACGTCCCCATCACATATCACTACAAATCGATTCACCCCAACGATCTGAAAAAACATGTGCTGAAGAGAAAGTAAAAGATCCTAAATGGTGCTGGTCCGTGTTTGATTGTTTTACAATATAACAAAGCTACAAAATAAAACAATAGCAAAATAAAAGTAACTCTGCATATAACATAACCAATGATCAATAGGCAGGTGCTGAGTGGTTGCTAGAGGATTAGCTCTATACCTGACCAGACAATACGCAAAGTTATTTAAGTAAAATAAAGCAATCATGAGAAAACACAACAAAAAAGATTTTGAAAAATTTAAACATTTAGCTATTAAATAGATATAGTTCTGTTTTGATGTATCCTTGGCTACTAAGTTCAAAGAATATTAGCATTGCCATATTTAAACTCTCAAACTTCTTTAATTCTTTATAACTAAAGATTTCAATTAGATCAAATAATGACTTAAATTTCAATAGAATCTTTAGGAAATTATTAAAATTACTTTATTTTTATAGTATTTATAAATAATAATATTTACTACATTTATAACAGTGATAGCTTCAAAAAAAAGAATTAGTGAGAGCATCAAAAATAGGAATTAGTGCATTTTTTTAGCAACCACTGTTTAATCCCAAACTTTCTAAAAACTATGTAAATGCAGTAAGATCAATAAATATAGTTTCTAGATCACGAAAAATTCCATTATTGAATAGTTTAGGATATAAATCTGTCCTACACTAATATTATATCTCAATAGAATACAAGAGCTCACCTCCTTTCTCTACAAACTTCAACACATCTGTCTGTCCATCATACCCAAACAATGCCCTGAAATATTGAGCGATGCAAAGATAATATTAAACATGTACATGGAACAAATCATCATGTAATAGAAATGTTAATGTAATAGAATTTTTTACTATTGCAGAATTAAGTAGACTCTGCTATAGCTGCTAATTATGGTATTACCACAAAGAGCTCTGGCTCTTTTATGGTAGCATCTTTCATATTGTTGCTTGTTTATCTAACTACATGCAAGTTCCTATTGCTTGTATAATCTGTGCTTTGAAGAACAAATACGATAAAGTTAATAATATGATTTGAGCTAACATTATAAATAAAAAAATTATATTATTTTGAGACTTCTTCTTCGCATATGTCATTCAACCATTAGTTGGACATCACTTTATTGTTGAATGTGTTGTGAGCTGCTGTTGAAATGAGTACGGCTGAGATTCTTTAAAATTGCAGGGAAATTGCAGGTCGACTATAAAGTTCTAAAATTCTGTCAATAATATTCATGCTTGTGAAGTGAACACTTTCGGCTGAGCACATCCCGAGTTATTTACGTTGAACCTATGCTCACGTGTAGTGGGTGCGCATTGACTGACATAGGCTTTGAAACAAGGCCACTTATCTCCGAGGGCAACACTCTAAGCATTACCCCGTATTATGGGGAGATGATTAAAACTTATTCTTATTTATTAACTATCTGCCAATTAAAATATTATTTTCAGGAGTAACAATAATTAAAATAAATGTAAAATCAACAGCAAGGACCTACAAAGAATGCACTTACCAGTTTACAGAATTGTTAGGATCAGAGACTTCTTTATAAGCCTTCAACATACTGTCCTTATTGCGAGCAAGATCAACCGGCGCCATGATGAGATATCACACGCCAAAGTGGTGAATTATCTTCCAAAATATTTACTATTAAGATCTCGCTAAATTAAGAGCACCTAAAAATATACCAATGAGCAAGAGCTTGTTTAATTAGAGTCAATGCAATATATCAAGAAAGTAATAAGTGCTAATATATAAAAGCTTACCAAGTCAACTTGAAAAGGTACAAGTTTAAGAAAACCAACAAACACAGCTGCTGAATATAAGCAGAAGCCACAGCTAGAGCCATAATTAACAAAAAGTGCAATCTTAGATATACATGTATATTTAAAATTCTTTGGTTTTCTTCTAAAAAATATAGTTTAAAGAGGCCAAAACCTTAGACTTTGTACTTTTATCAACATTTTGCTGAATTGAACCTTGTAGTGAACACTATAGCAGTTAATAGTGGGCATGAGTTAAAATCTGTCAAAAAATGGGAAATTAAGTACAAGGCTAAGATGTTCTGGGATGCTCTATGTTATTAAGCCATGACAAAATAGAAGATCAACATCCATTTGATTTCAAAATTGCCATTTTTCAGTTTGAGTTTGCATATTTTCGCTGAGATATCCCACGACATTACCACTGACTGAAAAGGTGGACCTATGCTAAATGTTCTTTGCAATTCTCACATAAATTCTATCACAGTCTGATAGGAAGATCTCCCTATCATGAAATGATTATCGCAAGCATGTCATGAAATAAAATCGGAGTGGAAGTAGGGTTAAGAATAATTTGGAGTAAATTCAATTGACAAATCTAGGATGTGAGAGGGAGTTAGAGGTTAATAGCCTCATTCGTCACGAAAAGATAATTCAAGATCAACCAAGATACAAATAAATGATCAGTAGTAAGAGCGAAATATGCTCTATCTAGCTATTATTCGTTCACAGCACTTACCCAACATATGAATTTGGTCTACATTTCGTATATGGCCTATTTTTATTTTCAAAATTAATTTCCAAGAACGTGACATTAATTTAGGATATACGAGGCATTTGCCATATATCTAACAGACTTAAAGCAGTGGCTTAGAAGACAATAACTATATTATATTGCTTCTTGAGCATTTAATGTAAGCAAATATACTTCAGTACATTATTATGCGCTTCAAACAGCATCCGGATGAACGCCGCCTACTTCCTTATAGCCGACTCAATCTTAATGGCCTCAATTTTAATTACTTTTGGTTTTATATAAATGCAGAATATATTTTCATGCCGCTGTCTGTATAGAAAAGTTAATATAAATTTATATAACTTTATCAACACCTGGAGTGAATTTCTATTTCGAAAACTTTAAATATTATTTATTTGCAACCAATGAATAATTGTCACAAAATAGTAAACATACCTGTAAGCATGAAATAAGAACAGTGTTTTGATGCCCATAGCGTTACCATTTATATTCCATACTTTAAAACTTACTTTGTAGAGCAGTACATTCAGCTATTTCGAATTTGTTTTAAGTGCATTGAATTGAATTTTTAAAAATTTAGGTGGTTGTGATTACTTAATACACTTACAGCTTCAGTCAAGGTTGTGATTCGTACACTAACACCTCATGCTTTTCTGAAACCAAAGTGATCATGCAGATGCGTATAAAATGCATCCACTTGCAATAACACATGTGACTTCCTTGCTTTAATCAGATCAAATTTATCTGCCACAGAAATATTAGCTTAGTGGACTGGCCCTACACAATCCCAAAGGAAGAAAGGCATTCAAATTTTTTCGTCATTTTCTCAAAAATTATTTTCATGTCAAGTTTTGTAAGTTGTGCAAATTCGTAATGTACTGATATAAAATATTAAATTTATAGTAATTAAATTTATAGTAACCGTCACTGTCACAGTAATTATTTAAAGGGACACGACGTTTTACAGTGTTGCTTTCATTTATTGCAACACTGCGTATCAACACTAGTGGTGCTTTATATACGTACCGTAGTGTATTGCCGAAAAAGTATAATTATAATGAAAATATAATTATGAATTTATCTCTCTGGTGTTCTGCCTAGTATCCTGTCAAACTTACATGTTCCTATTCACAATCTGCTCTCTCGCTCCATAGATAGCACTCCATCGATCAACAAGCTCACAAAAAGCGATGCCAAATCAAATCAAATATAGTGTATAACTTGGGAATAATGGCTTCTGAGCTTGTTAATGGCTTGTTCAGTTCTAGCTTAGTCGCCACTTACGAGTTACGACTCATTCAGTTTACAGTTAGTCTATTCTTTAATGCAAATAATTTACACATTTTGATATACAAATCATTTTACATTTCCTAACAGACCAGAAACGTATTAGTCACAGCAACTATTTCTATAAACGTTTGCTCGATTTATTAATAATTGAAATAGACTATACGAAGTATTACAAATAGCCTATCGATTGTAACTGGACGAATATGGGCTAAGGGCTAATCGTAACGGTTAGAAATACTTAGGCCTTGCTTCAAATTCTATCAAAATCTACCAGAAAATTAATCCGCTATCAATACAGTCTATATATCTTAACAACTGCGCATCTTAGAAATTTCTAAATTGACAGGCCCGCCACAAGTAGAAGAGTATATAGCTGCCTGACAGGAGGAAAGTTTCCTCAAAGAGACGCTTGTGTTTCGCCAGAGGTTTAAATTTTGACCCGCTTGCCTTGGATCTTGGACTCGCACTATTTTGATCTTTCTCTTGTGGTCTTTGTGCACTCAGTCGTCATCGTGTGGTGTTTTGGCGCCTGTTTGTGCAAAATCTGCAAGAGACGTCCCTGACATTGCCTTATGGCAAGGAATCGGACGTTAAATTCTTATTGATTGAATGATGGTGAAACACAAAGGACGATGAGATGACGAATTGTATAGATTAGTTCATATTAGTAGAGTTCAGATTAGGCTACTTTTCCTTTCCTATTCAGCGCTCGCTAAGCCTCTGAGATGCTCAGAATATACTGAAGCCACTAGAAAAGTTTAGTTCTTCAAATATTTTGCACTGTATATAATATTCAACTGTAGTTAAATTCAGAGTCCAGATGAAATGCTTTGACGACAGGGATTCAAAGGTAACGAGGTGCCACGACAGCAGTCCTTAAATATTCACGTGTATCTAATCCTCCAGAGTATCATCCTAGGATCATCCCGACTCATGTTAAACTGGGATTCAAGAGATGAAGAAGAAGAAGACGATGATGATGATCTAATCCTCCAGAGGATCATAGGCAAGGACTGAAGTCAACCATCTTTCCATCACCTCCACTGAACAGCCCTTCCGTGAGGCGTAGTCTGACACCTGAAATATATTAGCAACAAATTCTTCCGGTTAACGAACAATCCATCAATCAATCAATATTGATTGATTGATGGATTGTTCAATTTAACGTCCGGTTCCTCGCCATAAGGCAATGTCAGGGAAGTCCCTGACATTGTCTTATCTGACTCTTGGTTTTCGCAATTCTCAATTCGGAATTGTTGGTTTCCTCAAACTCGCAATTCTCCACATAACATACATAACAAAAGCTTCATGTTAACTCTCGAAATGTTGAAATGCTCATGTGAATTGCCTGGAATACAATTAAAAAAATTATATTCCAAGTTATACTGGTTAGAGGGACATAAGTCAAAATATCAGAGAAGTATAAAAACCTGGGAAGCACAAAACTGTTATGTTATTGGCAGCGCTTTTATATTCCAAATCTGTTATTTAAAGGGGTTTAAGAGTATAAATAAAAAAATGCAGTATATACAAATGATCAACCTGATCTTGAGTTAATTTTCCAGTGGAGAAATATACAGCTTTAGGGTGAGCGAGATAGAGACCACTGACAGAAGCCGCAGGGTCCATTGCAAGCGATTCAGTGAGATGGATATCAACTAAGTCAGGTTTCAGAATCTTCCACATCGTTTCCTTCTCAGTGTGATCTGGCTGACTGGGATAACCCGGAGCAGGTCTTATACCCTGATCAATCAATCAACCAATCAGCCAGTCAATCAATCAATCAATCAGTCAATCAATCTATAAGTCATTTAAGCAATCAATCGATCTGTTGGTGGGTCAAGCCATTAATCTCACCATCAAACAAACCACCAGTCAATCAATCAGTTAATCCGTCAATCAATATATTTGTCAATCAAACAACCAAACGAACAATAAATCAATTAATTCATCAAGAAATCAAATAATTAATTATATTCGAATTAATAAAAAATAGAATATCAACAATATTAAGCAATCAATAAAGCAATCAATAAATCAATCAATAAAGCCATCAATAAATCAATCAATAAAGCAATCAATAAATCAATCAATATAGCAATCAATAAATCAATCAATAAAGCAATCAATAAATCAATCAATAACGCAATCAATAAATCAATCAATAAAGCAATCAATAAATCAATCAATAAAGCAATCAATAAATCAAGAAATTTAGTCAGTTAGACGAAGTTTAGACTTCATTTTATTGTAGTTCTACGTTCCTGAAATCGTTGTCTTATACGAGACGGACGTTAAACATTAATGACGTTGTTTGCACTGTTAACATACCGTATATTTGATTTGATGAAGCTGCTTCGAGTCCAGCACCTCGCCCGTGCTATAGGCCCAGTACTCCTTGCGAACTCTCTCGTGCATTTCTTCAGCAAAAGCCTTAACAGAAAAACCAAAAACATTGATATTGATGATATCGATATCATCGATATCATCAATATCCCCGTAAAAATCACTGGTTTCTTTCTTTCGGACCACAGAACGTTATCGTGTAAGATATCATCTTAAGTTGTCTACTCCCAATCCTGTTTTAATAAATCAATAAGAAAATTAACTTCTATAAAACCGATCATTTTTCTTCCGATATTCTTTCGTCTTCTCTCTTTTGTAATCCAGAATCCTCTGTCTCTAGCTTCTGTCTATAATTAGAATGTTTTGTCACATCTCTTCTAAACAAGCACGCTCCTCCCAGACAAATCATCTGTCGTTCACGACAAACTAAGCCTTTTAATTACTCCAGAAATTCTTAAGCAATCTAGATATATAGCAAATTTAATCCGCAATTTAATTATTTACGTTTTGGCTGATAGATGAAGATAACTCTAGTTACATTGCCCTACATATACAAATGTAATAGAGATTAAACTCTATGACAGCTTCCTTAGACGAATGGTAAGAAGTCAGAGATTAAATGCACTTTGAGAAGTATGCTAATTATGCGCGCACGTCATTTGAATTGTACCACTAACCTTCCTATACAACAGTTAAACACGTAGAGTAAATAATTAAGCAATGTGAAAAGCAACAATTCCAATGATATAATGACCAGCACTAACTAAATTACCTCTGCTAGACGATCAGCCAGCGCTTTTACCATTATGATGCTATAATCATCAAACTTGGCTGCATATCTAAAAATATACAGCAAGAAAAAAACTTCAAAATGTTGGATTTAAAAAAATAGGTAGAACATATAAACTCCTTATAAATAACCGCTAATTTTCTTCATTAAAAGAAGACACACACAAAAGGAACATGTTCTAAAAAGTATTGTAAAGCATAATATTAGTAAAATTGTTACTTAAATTGAACAGCCGATTAAAATTAAGATATTGAAACTAATATCAAAATGTAAACCCGAATAAGTTAACTATCTCTTTCTCCTATGGCAATTAAATATATCAAATGTCTCGTTTGAAAGCCAAGACACCGTTGCTTAGAACTTTGTCATAATAATGGAATTGAGACTCAAAAATAAAAATGAATTTATTCCATTTCATGTACTGCATTTGATACAAGATTACGCCAAAGTTAAAGAACATTTTAAAATCCACATGAAACAAGCAAATACTTTACTAAAAATTAAAATTATAAAATTTTAAAATATACGATATTATAAATTTAAAATTTATACCATTCTCTTATACCACTTAATCATCATAATTATCGTTATCATCTTCCCTTGAATCCAAATTTAACTAGTTTAACTTTTATATATACTATTTAATAATAAACAAATATTATTAACAGGTCTATTAATTTGCATTTCTAATGTTCAAATAAGTTAGCGTAAACCGCGTTTATGATTAAAGTACGGAAAACTAACTAATACAGAATAGAAACATCAACATATGGTAAATACCATCACTATTAAGAACTGCAGGACATATTACTTCATCACCATCATATGACGTCACACTTACATCATATGACGTCCTACGTGCACCATATGACTTCATACATCATATAACATAATACTTATATCATGCGACGCCATACTTACATCATACGACATCATTCCTATATTATAAAAAGCCATACTTACATTACATGACGTCATACTTACCTCAAATGACGTCATACTTGCATCATAATTATGACGTCATACTTACTGCTTGCAGAGTTCAGGAACACCGAAGCAGCCCACAGCAAACATGCCCACGTGGTCGGCGGGTCCTGATTGGTGGGGCGAGATGAAATCGGATAAACAATAGTACGGCTCATTCGACGACGAGTCCTTCTCCACCTAAAACATCCGATAGGCGATGTCGTAAGCTTTAATTTTGATTTAAATATCCTTTTTAGAACTACGATATCGTTTAGCTCCATTATTTTCAATATTTGTTAATAAAGAATATAATGCAGACACACATAAGGCCCATACTGATGTTTGAATAAGCTCCGTCCCTCGAATAGAGCATTTAAAAAATTATACTTATGAATGTACAGTACACATTGAGTTGATTGTCCATCAACGGGCTAAAAGTTAGCAGGTGAAACAATTATTTACGAATAAATAAGAAAGAACTAAATAAATAAGAAAATAATTGAGAAAATAGCCGTAGACTAAATAGCTGTTATCTGCACTGTTTTTTGTGTATAGCGTAGCCATTCATATAAAAACATTGTTTAGATACCGGTTATCTATAAGCCCACAGAGAGATGCCACAATGTTACCACTCTCAACATTTACAAACACAGTAGATATATGTCTTTTAAGCCTATCTAAGCCTGAATCTTCTAAGCACATAGTTCTTATCACACTCATTAGAAATGTGCAGAAGATACCTGTTGTCTAAGCTCACATGGCATAGCAACATTGTTCCTATCACACTCATTAGAAATGTGCAGAAGATACCTGTTGTCTAAGCCCATATAGCGTGGCGACAGTGTTGCCACTCTCGTCCAACACCCGTATGTCATCCTGCTCGCTGTAGGCCTGCCAGAAACCAATCACCCCTCTACACCTGAGCGCCCCCTCACTCACGAGAGTGTTCAGCATTGACTGAGCCTCGTCGAACAACTTACGAGCTTCCGCGCCTTAACATACATCCATTTAGTAGATATTATATTTAGATTTTCCCCCCAGATTTAAATGATAATTAATCCATCTAACTGAGGAAGGCAGTGGGAAACGACCTCAGAAGCCATACTTTTCAAAGCTATAGGCTACATAAGGTATGGATAAGGCACAGATTTTGTGAAGGGATTAACATGTTGATTTAAGGAGTGCTCTTATGGAGTGAGAAAACAGACTTTGAGTATGAATATGTACCTTGGACCTGCCACTTAGCAGTGCACTGAAGAAGACAGACAGATATTATATTATATTATAATTAGAAATTTATGAATGCCTCGTGGCACAGTGGTAGAGAGCTCATCTCTTAAATGATAGGTCAGGGGTTCGAGGCTGCGTAACGAGGTGGGTTTTTATCTTTCTAGGGGCGAATAAAAACCTTGCCGTGTATACTTGGTGGTATCAGGCCGATAGACAGTCAACCTTAATGTTACATTTCTTATCTAGACCCCTCCGTGTCGATTCAGAATAGGAATCACCAGCATGCTAAAATGATGTTTTTTATAACTTGATATTACAGTTAAATATTATAATTCCACGTAGATATTTTAATTTCATATTATAATTAGATATTATAAGCAGATATTCTACTTAAAAATTACAATTAGATATTATAATTGTATAATAATTGTCTAACAAATAGAACGGCTAGGAATTGCAAATACTTATAAGATGTATGAAACAGTCTATATAGGGAGAGTAACCGGATGTTAGGCCTTGGCTATATTGTATTTTATTGCATTGCATTTGACATATTATATAGCATACAGTTTAAACAAAAAAATAAGAGGTTCTGATTGAACTGAAAATATCTTGGCAGAAAAAGACTCTTTTCATATGCAAAATTACAACAACAAATCCTAATCATCATCATTAATGCAAACATTAACTAATAGGACGGACAAAAAGTAAGACAACACGTAAAAAACATTTTAAAAGCCAAACGTCCCTCTATCCTTTAAAAGATTCGATATATCTCCCAATACCCAATAATAGAATATACATGTATATATATATATATATATATATATATATATATATATATATATATATATATTTATATATATATATATATAGATTACAGCATTTAATAAAATTATTATACCATGAACTCATACGTTTTATATTTTCGTGGCATAAAAATCGAACTGAGAAGAGGTCGCTAAATATTAAATACCCTTTGACTGATACTATGCGCGAAGTGATCATTGGAAAGACATTTTAAAGTAAAAGTAAACAAGCATTATAGTGAATTGATCAACGATGTTGATATCTATCACTTTTAATACCACATATTTAATCCGTTAGGCAATTTTTAGACCATTTTCCATATAACCAGTCCTGTGAATGTCCGACATTTTACTCTCATAAATAATACTATAATTTTAAATAATACTATGCAGTATTCGTGATCTTAATGTTCCCTTAAATAGTTACTTCTAATTCTCTTTATAAAAGACTGAAATATAAAAGTGATTAATACATAACTTGAAATACTACTCCTCTTCACCAGCATTGATACCAATTTATTGTTCAACTATTGTAACCTACCGACTGTCTCGTCGTTGAATATTTTTGGGTAGCCTCTGTTGGGATATTTTCCTCTCAGCTGCCAGACGTCAAAGAAAGGCTTCCAGTCGATGTACGGAATCAGGCGAGACAGCTCGTAATCGTCAAAAACCTTCACACCGAGGAAAGTAGGTGCCGCTAGACACAACAAAAGCAATTATAATAATAATAATAATAATAATAATAATAATAATCTGCGCGTCTGACTTCTTAAACGAATTAGGCAGGAGAACCAGTGCCATTACAGGCGACCAGCGTGAAAAAGCCTTTCTAGGGCAGCGCCTATCTATCGCACTCCAGCGTTTTAATGCTGTATGCATTCGTGGCACATTGGCGAATGCGGCCTCCCAGAGCGTAGAGGAACTATTTTAAATATTTTTTCATATTTCTTTTAATGAAATAAAGTCTTTCTTTTATCTTATATTTTAGCCCAGGGCCTTATACAGCCCAGGGCAATTAAAAAATAAATAAAATAATAAGAATAATAAAAATAATAATCTGTTCGTGGCACATTGGCGAATGCGGCCTCCCAGAGCGTAGAGGAACTATTTTAAATATTTTTCATCTTTCTTTTAATTAAATAAAGTCTTTTTATCTTATATTTTAGCCCAGGGCCTTATACAGCCCAGGGCATTTACAAAATAATAATAATAATAACAATATCTAGCCGCTTGGGGGATGTCAAACGTACAGCATCGCGCTTGAAGTCGCTAGCCGCTCATGATGCTTTGACAATCCTTCGCTTTTCATTAAGTGCACCTAAACTTATGCACATTCTGCGCTCTAGTCCGAGTTTCTCTAATCCGCGGCTTTTAGACTACGACGAGGTTCTTAGGCTATGCTTGTGCGCCGTAATCAACGCAGATTTGTCTGATTTGCAGTGGCAGCAAGCCAGTCTACCGGTGAGCAAGGGTGGTCTTGGAATTCGTCTTGTTTCCCATATCGCGCCTTCAGCCTTCTTGGCATCAGCGATGGGAACGAGGCAGTTGCAAGACGCCATCCTACATAAGTGCTCCCTTTCTGCGATAGATCCATTGACGTTGCGCTGTCAGTTTGGTCCAAAAGCCTCACATCTAGTGCTCCACCTTCTACCTCAGTCAGTAACCAGAAATCATGGGACCGTCCTATAGTGGATCGGATTTACAACAGTCTGTTAGAATCCCAATCCAATGCAGTAGACAGAGCACGACTCCTAGCTGTATCAACCAAAAGAAGCAGTGACTGGCTTCACGCTCTCCCTGTTGCTTCTTGTGGGCTTTTTTTTAGACAATGAGGCGATTCGAGTAGCCGTTAGTTTCCGTTTGGGGGCGAAAACTTGCGAGCCTCACATGTGCCCCTGCGGTCATGAAGTCGACGCTTTAGGTATCCACGGCCTCTCCTGCAAACGAAGCTCAGGTAGAATGTCTCGTCATCACAATTTAAATGACTTAATATGGCGAGCACTTTCAAGAGCAGGCATCTCTTCCTCTAAGGAACCAAGTGGGTTGTCCAGATCAGACGGCAAGCGTCCGGACGGCATGACTTTAGTGCCCTGGTGCAACGGTAAATGTGCCGTATGGGACGTCACGGTCATTGACACTATGGCAAACTCCTACCTGAATACGACTTCAGTCACAGCCGGTGGAGCTGCTGTTCATGCCGCCTCTAGGAAGTTGGATAAATACCGAGATCTGTCCTCAGGATATGAAGTTGTTCCGGTTGCCATTGAAACCATGGGCCCGATGAATCCCGAAGGAGTTGACTTTATCAATGGCATAGGCAGACTTATCACAGAGCAAACCGGCGATAAGCGAGAGACATCTTTTCTTTGGCAAAGGCTTTCCATGACTTTGCAAAGATTTCATGCAGTCTGCTTCAACAATTCTTTTAAGCCGATTGATGACCTCGAGTAGCCGGGCGGCGATTCAGCACGTATTGCTTGAATCGTTTTTATCAAACCCCAGGTTCTTTACACCGGGGTAAATTTTTTAATAACAATAATAATAATAAAGGTTTAAAGTCTGTTTCCTCATCCAAGGATGATGTCAGGGACATCCCCACAGCACACATCACTACAGATCAATTCACCTAAACCAATCTGCAGAAAGTACGTCACAACAGCTACTTGTACTTAATCTATACATTGTACCTACATTCTTCTTAGCGCATGTCGCACTCGCTCAATCATTGTTCTATCATCACTAAATAACAACAATTAGAGTGCTACAGTCATCAATGACAACATCGAGCAAAAACTGTTGACTATGGTAATTACGAATTGCTGTTGAAACCAGTACGGCCGAGATTCTTCAAAATAGTTGCGGAATTCAGCCGACTGGTAGGTTCTATTCTGCTGACAATATTCATGTGTGTGAAATGAAATATTTCAGCCGAGTACGTCCTGATTTTTGTACGTTGAAACAATGCTCACGTGGAGTGGGTTAGGCGTTGACTGACCTGGGTTGTGAACCCAGGCCCCTCGCATCCGAGACGAGCACTCAAACCGTTACGCCATATCCTAACCTAAACTACATTGGTAACTGTCTTTTTTGATTTTGAGAGGAGGTCCTAATGATATTATTAAATCGTTTAATGTCACCATTATAGCGAATTAAATATTAGTATATCACAAATATATTAATTCGAATAAAAGTTTAAAATTACTTATACGTTTGAAGATTTAAAAATTCAAATGAAAGTTGACAATTACTTAATTAATATTTAATAGTATCCGGAGAGTAGAGTAGTAAGTATTACCGGGTGGTGGATCTAAGGACCAGTCAATCTTCAGCGCCTTAGACCTCGCTTCAGCCAACGTCAGGTATTTGCGATCCTGTGCAAGCATCACATTAACAGTTAACAGTGCAAGCAACACATTAACAGTTAACAGTGCAAGCAACACATTAACAGTTAATAGTGCAAGCAACACATTAACAGTTAACAGTGCAAGCAACACATTAACAGTTAATAGTGCAAGCAACACATTAACAGTTAACAGTGCAAGCAACACATTAACAGTTAATAGTGCAAGCAACACATTAACAGTTAACAGTGCAAGCAACACACTAACATGTCTTAATTAGAATGTCTCAATAGCGTAGGGGTAACGTCATGAAGTTTTAAATTACAGAGCTTGAGGTGTATTGAACTCTCGTGGGTTCGAATTCCAGCCGCGCTTAATTGAGAGTAAAATCTTGAACATTCACAGGATTGGTGGTTATATGGAACGGTTTAATCATGTGGTATTAAAAGTGAGAGATATTAACATAGTTGATCATTTCACTGTAAAGCGCGTTTACTTTACTTTACTTTAACAGTTAACAGTGCAGGCATGACACAACCAATGCAGGCATCCTCAACACCAACAAAACTTCAGAAAAGAAAACTTCATTCAAAACGATGAGAAACTTCAGAAATCGATAGTTTTTTATATTATTTTAAAAAGCGTGCTAACATGTTTTCTGAAAGTTGTACAAATGAGAAAATTATTAATTTGCTATATTATATTACTGGAATGAACAGGCGGCAGAGAAGTATTATTCAACGCACACATTTACACATTTTATTTTAGAACACATGACAGATGTAAATATTCTCTCCCTAGCGTTCTGCTAGTGGCAGCTGCACATTTTCTTAGTTGCAGTCTTCTCGCGTGCACCATAAGATGCCCTTCATCGATCAAGAATTTAATCACATCACAAAAGGTTATGTCTTGTCTATACTTGAATGTAATCTACAGTTTATACGAATAATGGCTTCTGATTGGCGGTGGTGGTTTCCAGTTGCCTTTCTCAGCTCTTGCTTACTTAGTGGTCTCAACGACACGTACAGTTTACGGCTGCCTATTCATCCACTGCCAGGACACAACACGGGAAATAATCAAATTATTCTTTTTTAGTATATATTTATCTTCAAATAAATACACAAAGGCCTAGGTTTAGGGATTATAATTTCTCATGCTATTGCTGTTCTGAAGAGCAATCATTTCTTTTCAAAACGACGTAAAATACGTGATGATATGTTCTAAATTGACAAAGTTATTGAAATTTTAATGTATGCATTGCATTATAAGAATCATCGAATATGTCAGTTTAACTGGGGCACAAGAGAGCGCAGCTGCAGTAGCTGCGCTCTCTAAACGAAATTTTTCTATGATAGGTAGAATTAGCTGCTGGTTAAATACTGTAAATTTCAACACAATCGGTCAACTCCTTACGAGTTCATTGTAAAAACAACGGGGGATATCAGTTATAAAAAAACAGTGCATATATATATATATATATATATATATATATAATAATAATATAACTGATATTACTTACTGACGTCCCTGACATCATCCTTGTATGAGGAAACGGACGTTAAACCTTTATTATTATTATTATTATTATTATTATTACTCAACGAGAACCGTCCATTATAGCGCTCGTATCTGTTCCAATAGCATAAAACAACATTATGTTATTACCTTAAGAGAATCATAATGTTCTTCTCTAATCTCCTGATAGTCTTCAACTATTACTTCTAGAAAATCTTCTTTTTTAGTCTGGTCCAGGAGCGATCCACACTGTAGTGCAAATAGTAATCAATCAAGTAACAGTCAGTCAATCAAATCAACTCATCAACTATAGTCAATCACTCAAAAATCCCAAAAATTCTGCCGTAAAAACTAATCAATCAAAAGACACAACTAGTAAAGTGTAATCAATAAATAAGTGTATTTGATAGGATAGAATCTCGCAGAAAGCTAGATATCACCCTGAAATTAATCCCAAAAAATAAACCAGCTCAATGGTCCAGAACACACTAGCGCAGACGCAGACATCTTCAGAAACAAAAAACTTATCCTACATTTGTCTAGAATACAATGATCAAAAAATTCACTATCAAATTCTTTAAATATTAGCGGTCTCGTAACATAACAGATTTTTAACTGATTTATCAATTAATGAGTTTATCGATTGATTCTTAGGTTTCGAGAAGCCAATAAATGATTATATAAGTCGGACAGACTCTCAATGCACGAAATTAATTAATCGAGCTAGACACATTTGAACTAAAAAATAGTAGCACCATATTAAAAATTTAACAATTTCATTGATACAACATGTTATCAGAATATATGATTTAAGTTTTAAGGGTGCAACTATTTAACAAGAAAACATTAAAACATGAGAAACTAAATAGCACATACAGCAATTTCTAAACAATTTAAAAGTATTCCTAATTTTCTTATCAAATCAGAAGCAATTATTAGAAAATAAAATATAGACACAGAAGATTCTTAAAAAATATTTACCAACGTCAGAAAGGGCATTCGGTTTGTGAGCGCCTAGGCTCCAGTAATTGCCACAAAATTTAAACGAATGGATAATGTCTATTCGTATCCCGACCCTGGTTAAACTGCGACTTCAGGGAACATGATGATGATGATGAGATTCTTAAAAAGTATATTGAATTTTATATTAATCCAGTAACTTATTTCTGTGCTCTGAAAATATATATTAAAATAATGTATGCACGGCCTATATAATTATATTTAATATATATATATATATATATATATATATATATATATATATATATATATTGTAAAATATATATTATATACTGTATATGTATACTAGTTACTTTCAAATAACTTATAATCTAAGTGATCAAGACTATATTCTAGAAACATTTAAAAGTAATGAAACATGAATTACGCAAAGTGATAACGATAAAAGCAACTTTTTACCACAACGACACTCTTTGAAGCATCGAGCACATGTATAGTGGGACCCTTGTATCTCGGAGCAATCTTAACCGCCGTGTGTGTCCTGTACATTTACGCAATAGAACTATAAGTACACGGATATCACATGGAGTTTATTTGCAACTGGAAACGATATTCAATTTATAACTTAGAAATTCCTGTGTTGTTCCTGGGTTGCTGAAGAATAAACCAACCGTGGACTTTATATGTCGTAAAAGGCGAAAGAGTACTAAGATCCATAAGATCCTAACCAATGTCAGCAAGAGCATTTGGTGGTGAGCGCCTAGGCTCCAGAAATTACTAGAAAACATTCAGTAACTTTTGGAAAATCTATTTGTAGCTCGATGCTATCTAAACTTGGATTCAAGATTAGCTAGGATCGAGGGAAGATGATGATGATGATGAACTTCGAGATGAACAAAACTTGGCATTGAACCAGTGAAATTGACTTAACGTCTTTGCAATAATGCCATTAACTACTGCAATGTACACGTATACTTTTGGTACAGAAATAACAGGCTATCCAACAGCCTATATTAATAAAGTTATCAATAAACAAGTTATGGCATTGGCGAGTAGTTTTATGCAACACATTTAGATTTTTACATCAACAGCCAGTGGACAAACAACGATTGAAGGAGAATATAAAATTAAAACAATAGTAAACTATCAGAATACAGTAATCACTTCTTAAAGTGCATTACCTCTGAAGTTAATCTGACTTACAATCACGATAATGAAATTGACGTTAAATGAATTAAATAAATCCTAAACAAAATATTTATTAATTGATAGAGAAGATTATCCTTGTCACCATTATCATCTTCATCATCATCATCATCATCATCATCCTCACCATCATCATCAATATCTTCGTCATCATTGCCATATTTCCTTGAATCCCAGTTTAACTAGGGTTGGGAAAAGACATTTTGCGCAATTCTGCAGCCTAGGCGCTCACAACCACACGCAATTTTTAATGTTGGTTTGGATCTAAATGCTTTTCGTCTTTTACGACAACACGTGCACGCCACGGTTGTACAACACAGATTAGAAAAAGTCATGAACTTTTTAATGAGAGATTCTGAGGTAACTTCAACCATCGTTGGTTCGAATCCCAGCCGCGCTGATCTGAGAATAAAATCTCGGACATTCATTGGATTGGTTATACGGAAAATGGATTAAATTGCCTAACGGATTAAACATATGGTGACACTGTTAAAAAGTGATAGATATCAACATAGTTGATCATTTCACTATAATGCGTGTTTACTTTTTCACTGTTTTTAGAACCTAATAATTTCTATGAGATGATCATATGAACGCACTTGGACGTAGTGGCGCCACCGATGAGTAGCGGCAGCTTCATGTGTAACCTCTCCATCTCCCTGGCAACGTGAATCATCTCGTCGAGAGAGGGCGTGATAAGGCCTGACAGGCCTATAAAATCTACACAATTAAATATCATAAAAATCTATAAAAATCTGTACAATGAAACAAGACGACAGGCCTATAAAATCTGCACAAAGTAGCAAGACGACAGGCCTATAAAATTTGTACAACGAAACAAGATGTCATGTCTATAAAATCTGTACAATGAAAACAAGACATCAGGCCTATAAAATCTGTACAAAGAAACAAAACGTCAGGCCTATAAAATCTGTACAATGAGACAAGACGTCAGGCCTATAAAATCTGCAAAATGAAACAAGACGACAGGCCTATAAAATCTGCAAAATGAAACAAGACGACAGGCCTATGAAATCCACAGAATTAAACAAGACGACAGGCCTATAAAATCTACACTATGAAACAAGTAATTCCCAGTACAGCGAATCCGGGAGTGAAATCTCGGACATTCAACTTTTTGAGGATACACCAGTACACCTGACGTCTTGACGATAAGACCCTTGGGCAACAGACCTTGACGTTAAACCAACCTTTTCAAAAAACGAAATTAGGCTTCATAATAATCCTACATAATGCGCGTCACAAGATGCAAGTTTACACATTGACAGTTTATAAAATGCAAGGATTTAGCCTATTTATGTAGCGTGATATTACACAGCTATAAAACACACAAGTCCTACACTAGTCGTTAAATGACGAACTGCTTTGACCCGATTGGAAACCTCGTTAAACCCTTAAGGTTTCCTAAGTAACACAAATCCTAATCCTCATTTAAACTCTAAGCCGAAACCGAAGGATGATATAGTACGGGACAGAGAAAAGTGGAGAAGGTTTGTTCGTATCCCGACCCTAGTTTAACTGAGAATAAAGGGAGGAGGATGAGGATGATGATGATATAACAACAAAAACTAGAGTAGTAGCAGACAGATCACCTGCTTTTTCTTGAACAGCTGTTTGTAATATCTTATCACACGGTGTCATAACTCCGAGGTCAATGACTCTACAAATAAACATAAAACGACAACGTATAAGAATAGTTAGTGATTTCGTTAAAAATTGACATAACCGATCTTCAAGCAGCAAACAGAATGACTAAATAGATAGTGACTAAATTGAAGAGTTTTGGGCTAACAGTCTGATGAGCTCAATGTGAGGTGGATTTTCAATTACTGTTGAGAGAATATCTAGCTTAGTGTGCGGGAGAGAAGAACAAATGCAATTGATCTGACGATGTGGAGTAGGCACTTCACATAATACGGGCATCATTAGAAAGTTGCCGTTAATACCAACAAAACACAGAGCAGTACAACAAAAAGGGCAAAAGTTTAGAAATAAGGAATGTCAGTGACGGGGCAAGCACTTAGCTTGAACCCTGCACCTACTGGTCCGTAGTCGGACATCGTATCGAAATGCTATCGGCTCAGGCAACCAAACAATGTTCACTGATAATAAAGCATGGGATATCAACAATCGACAATCCAACAATGTTTGTTGATAACGAAGCCTCGAATAATATTAATGATAATAATAATAATAATAATAAAGGTTTAACGTCCGTTTCCTCATCCAGGGATTATGTCAGGGACGACCCCACAGCACACCACATCACTACAGATCAATTCACCCAGACCAATCTGCAAAAGAAATGTGCTGAGGAGAAGTAAGGCCCTAAACGAAAGCCAGTCCGGTGATCAAAAACGGTGATCAAAAATGAATATCAACAAAAAAAGCTGGTAAAGCTAAGGCTAACGTCAGTTTCCTCACTTGAAAGCGATGCCAGTGACAAACCTGTAATTGTTGCACCCGAGAACAACACCAACAATGTTCTTCCCGATGTCATGAACGTCCCCTTTAACCGTCGCCAGCACTATTGTACCGACGAAAGCGTCGTTCTATAGAAACAATACAGGAGTCTTGAACAATGTTGTATCATAATTATCTTAAAAACGTCATTAAGATTAGTTTGCCTAAATCTATATCAACACTGACTAGATTCCGTTCTACGATAGAAAATAAATAACATACACAACAAATATAGTCTCTCTGATAACTTGATATGTTTTGCAATCTTTAACATGGTACTTCAAAACAAGGTACAAATTACACATTATATCAATCAATCAATCAATCAATTAATCAATAAGAAGTTAACGTCTGGTTCCTCGCCATAAGGCAATGTCAGGGACGTCAAACCATATATATAACAAACCGTAAGGCAAAACACAAAAATGCTAAAAAAAATTTACATAAAATTTATTTTGTTTAAATTTTGGACGAATTCGGTTTAAATTTTTTTTACAAAACATTAGTAATCAGTGGCGTAGCCACGATTTAATATTGGAGGGGGCCTTCTAATAAAGTCGAACTTAACGATTAAATTTATAATAACTTTACCAGTTCTTTAATTCCGGTAATCTTGAGATTTTCTTCCCTCTCTTTCTCCATGAAAGGAATCAGATAACCCACTGCCTTCTTCATTACTCTCGCTGACTTGATGACTTGAGGTAAGAACATCTTGCCCGAGCCAAACAAATCTCCAACCACTGACATACCCTATAACACACGAGCAATGAACACATTCACATTAACACGCATTACAATTACTTTATACAGACGAGAAAGTAGAGTTCAAAACCCGCCCGTCACTGTCTAAGTGGACGCTGATCTCAGCTGTAGTCCATTTTTGCTATCAATACCGACCACTTCCGTGCAATAATTCTATATTTAATTTTTTTAAATTTACTTTAAATTTAATTTAGGTAATTTTACTTCTTTGCAAAGGAGTGCCAATTAAAAGGTATTCAGTTACGGTTAGCACAAAACCAGGAATAACCCTTGTCTAGAATGGATGAGAGATGAGCCAATTTCTGATCGGAATCATGATTAGAAAAGGAAATATGTAGTTGTGTGTCGTCTGCATAGAAATGAAAATTTATGGATGACTGAGCAAGCAGATAGCTAAGAGGAGTGATATATAAAGAGAAGAGCAATGAATGGACCTAACACTGAACCTTGAGGAACACCGCGTAGGAGGGGTAGTTCAGAAGAGCGATTTTGACCAATAACAACTGATTGGGTGCGACATGAGAGATATGATGTGAGAAGGGAAAAAGCAGAATCAGATATGCCAAAACAAGATTTAAGCCTATTTATTAGGATACCATGGTCAATTGTATCAAAGGCAGCAGAGAGATCTAGAATAACCAAGGCAGAAACCTGTCTACTACTCATGGCCAAGCTAAGATCATTATGTATACGAAGAAGAGCGGTTTCAGTAGAGCGTAGTCTTCTATAGGCAGATTGATAATTAGAGAGAGAAGGGAAAGAATCAAGATGAGTGCATAAACGGGTATAAATTACCTTTTCAAGAAGTTTAGAGATGAAGTTAAGATTGGAAATAGGACGGTAACTGGAAAGATCATCTTTTGGTAGAGAAGGCTTTTTTAGCAAAGGAGATACAACTGCTTGTTTGAAGGAGGTCGGGAAGATACCTTCTGAGAGTGAGAGGTTGATTAAGTAAGTAATAGGAGCAACTAAAACATCAATACAGGATTTCAGTAAGCGTGTAGGAATAACATCAAGGCAGCAAGATGAGTCGGTAGAGCGAAGTATAAAATTGCGTATTTCTTCCGGTTTAGCTGGTTCAAAACTAGAAAGTAGTGGTGGTTCAGGCATATTTACAGAAATGGAGTTGTCGGTGTCAATGGAGTTGGAGGGTATAGAGCTACAGAGTTTGGCTATTTTGTCATCGAAAAAGTTGAGAAAAGAGGTAGCAAGAGAAGATGGTGAGGTGGTAGAGGGGAGTGACTTGGGAATGGTGTGATCAAGCAGAGAGTCAAGTGCTCCCCATAATTTCTTGGGACAATTTTGATTCTGCGAGATTAGATTTTGATAATACAAGCGTTTAACAGAACTAATCATTTTATTTAATAATTTTCTTTGCTCGAGGTACTTGGACTAAATGTCTGGATTTCTTAGTTCAGGTGGATTTTTCAGATCCTTCCTGAACTTAGTTTCGAGTTTTGAACGTTCAGATTTTTGTTTAAGGATTTGTTTAGAAATGAATGGTTTCCTAGGGTTTGAGCGGCAATGAATGGTCTTGAGAGTGGCATGTTTGTCTAATATGGAAGAAAGTACGGAGCTAAATTAAGCTGAATATTCGGAAACAGTTGAAGATGGATTAAAATACAAAGAAGAGGACACAATATCAGCAGAGAAGGCATCAATGTTAATAGAAGAGAGTTTTCAATTAGTTTTAAGTGTTCTGGAAGGGTGTACAATGATCAACATAGTTAAATGGTGTAAATGATCAACGTAGTTAATAATTTCACTATAATGAGCCTTTACTTTTACTTTTGCTGGCTTTATTATTATTATTATCATTATTATTTTTTTTATTTATTTAGATCACCAAAAAGGGTCATTCTTTAAAATATAACGTTCTCATGCGCAGGTACTTTAAGTTATACTGCTACTATTTTGAAGTAAAAAGACACTGAATGGTTTAAACGTTTCGAGTAGACCAACGGACGAATCAGAGATCAAAGGCAATATCAGCGGCAAGAATCAGACTCTAATTAAACCATTCCATGCACCAGCTGATTAAACTCCAAGAAATGGACTAACAAGTCATACTTAACTAATTATAATAATTATATATTAATTAATTCTCTCAGAATACTGCGCATTAGTATTAGTACTGGACTATACTGCACCGTTTAAAGCTGAGACATCTTCGCTTCTGAGATATAAATAACGCAGATCTCGCTTCTAATTGATTAATTATAAATTTAATTTATTTTCTATTTCATAAAATTTAAATTAATCTAAAAATTATTTTTTCATTTAACAAAACTTCATTCTCTATTTAATAATATATTTAATTTAAATACGATTTAAGAAATGCAATTTATTCGTTTAAAATTTCTGATCGTTTGATTGATTAATTAAACAGTTACGCACAGACATGAGAGGGCCCTCAATTATGTTGAGAGGGCGAGGATAGAGCACACTGTTTAATCGTGCCTCTTCTGTGTCTTCAACTACAAACTTGTCAATACCCTGACAAAATAACCATAAACATTGTAAAGAGAGCAGGCATCCACTCCAGAAAACTTCGATATAACTATATAGTCGTCGTCGTCGTCGTCATCATCATCATCATCATCACCATCGTCATCATCATCATCATCATCATCACCATCGTCATCATCATCATCATCATCATCGTCATCATCATCAATAATAATAATAATAATAATAAAGGTTTAACGTCCGTTTCCTCATCCAGGGATGCTGTCAGGGACGTCCCCAACAGCACACATCACTACAGATCAATTCACCCCGACCAATCTGCGAAAGAAATGTGCTGAGGAGAAGTAAGGTCCTAAACGAAAGCCAGTCCGGTGATCAAAAAATGGTCAAACTAGATTGATTATGTCTATGGTGGGAAAAGGTAAGTTTTAAGCTTGCTAGAGAATGTTGAAAGAGAAAAACAAGAGTGAAGATTAGCAGGTAAAGAGTTCCAGATTGTGGGTGCTGCGTAAGAAAATGAACGTCTGCCCAATGACGTGAGAATATTTGGAACTGAGAGAAGATTGGCATCGGTGGAGCGAAGTGTACGTGAGGGGCGATAGGGAAGAAGAATTTCAGATAAGTAGGAAGGCTTGCTAAATCGCAGAGTTTTGAAAGTTAATAGAGCTATTTTATATTTTATGCGTTGATTAACAGGGAGCCAGTGAAGACTGCGAAGTAGAGAAAGAGAGCGAAATTGAAGTCGAGAGGACTTACAAACAACACGTGCAAGAGAATTTTGGACGTGTTGCAAACGATTGAGAGAAGAAGTAGGCAACCCATGTAATAATGAATTACAGTAGTCGAGCTTTGAATGAACTATAGAATTAGCAAGGATAGTGGCTGAATTTCTAGTAAAGGATGGACGTATTTTCCTAATCTGACGAATTTGAAAGAAAGAAGCGCGACAAACAGAAGAGATATAGGATTTAAAGTCAAGGTTTTCATCAAATATGACTCCAAGGTTTTTGACCAATCGAGAAGGTGAAAGAGCAAGATTCTGAAAATTAACAGAGTTATTGGTAATTTTACTTCTTTGCAAAGGAGTGCCAATTAAAAGGTATTCAGTTTTCGAGGGAATACAGCAAGACGGTTTACACAAAACCAGGAATAAACCTTGTCTAGAATGGATGAGAGATGAGCCAATTTCTGATCGGCATCATGATTAGAAAAGGAAATATGTAGTTGTGTGTCGTCTGCATAGAAATGAAAATTTATGGATGACTGAGCAAGCAGATAGCTAAGAGGAGTGATATATAAAGAGAAGAGCAATGAATGGACCTAACACTGAACCTTGAGGAACACCGCGTAGGAGGGGTAGTTCAGAAGAGCGATTTTGACCAATAACAACTGATTGGGTGCGACATGAGAGATATGATGTGAGAAGGGAAAAAGCAGAATCAGATATGCCAAAACAAGATTTAAGCCTATTTATTAGGATACCATGGTCAATTGTATCAAAGGCAGCAGAGAGATCTAGAATAACCAAGGCAGAAACCTGTCTACTACTCATGGCCAAGCTAAGATCATTATGTATACGAAGAAGAGCGGTTTCAGTAGAGCGTAGTCTTCTATAGGCAGATTGATAATTAGAGAGAGAAGGGAAAGAATCAAGATGAGTGCATAAACGGGTATAAATTACCTTTTCAAGAAGTTTAGAGATGAATTTAAGATTGGAAATAGGACGGTAACTGGAAAGATCATCTTTTGGTAGAGAAGGCTTTTTTAGCAAAGGAGATACAACTGCTTGTTTTAAGGAGGTCGGGAAGATACCTTCTGAGAGTGAGAGGTTGATTAAGTAAGTAATAGGAGCAACTAAAACATCAATACAGGATTTCAGTAAGCGTGTAGGAATAACATCAAGGCAGCAAGATGAGTCGGTAGAGCGAAGTATAAAATTGCGTATTTCTTCCGGTTTAGCTGGTTCAAAACTAGAAAGTAGTGGTGGTTCAGGCATATTTACAGAAATGGAGTTGTCGGTGTCAATGGAGTTGGAGGGTTTAGAGCTACAGAGTTTGAAAAAAGGATCGCTGAGTAAGATTAAAAAGAGTAGACACAAAAAGACACTGCACTTCAACCGACGACACGCATTGACTAACTTAGCTCAACCTATAACACTCGGCCTTAAATCCCAAAGTGTTACAAATATCTGCTAAGTTATATCATCAGCAACTTTTGCTTTTAAACTTTTAAATCTACTATTTACGAAAGCTTGCGATAGGGATTTTGAATAAATCTCATTTCTCACGTGAAATGGTACTTCGTCTGAATTGTGAAATATATTTGACCAATATTTAGGGATACGGGTAAAAAATCTATGCTTTATGTTTGTTTTATGATATAAAACGGGGGGTAGTGAAACAGCGGGGGTTGATGGGTATGGTCTATTGCTACAGTGTTGCCAGAGTGACAATGTTACCTGGAGCAGTGGAAACACTGTAGGGAGGCGTATTGTGTGGAAGAAGGGAAGGGACTATAATATTGCTATTTGATTAGGACTATTATTATATTAATTAGATTAAGACTTACATTTTATACAATTAATATGACGTAGTAGTACATGTATTTTGTATAATAAGTGTATTTTGCTATTTGAAATCGTTTCAATTTTCGTTCTACTGAAAGATACGTATATATGGACGCCCTCCAAGAAATATTTTTTGAAACTCATGTCAAAGTATGCTTACCCTAACTAAAGCATACTGCAATCTCTCTTCAACAGTTCCTTTTCTCCACTCTTCTGTTTCAACAACAGCCTTCGTCCCATTACCACCGTGTTCCTAGAATAATAAATATATCCAAGTAGAGACAAATATTTGCAAAAAGTTTCTAAACTAATGAGAAATACTTTACTAGAGTTGCTAAATATAGTGCTGTTCATCTTCTTCTTCAGTGCACTGCCAAGTGGCAGGTTCAAGGTACATATTCATACTCAAAGTCTGTTTTTCTCGCTCCATAAAAGCACTTCTTTGCTCAACAAGTTAATCCCTTCACAAAGTCTATGCCTTATCCATACCTTCTGTAGCCTATAGCTTGGCAAAAGTATGGCTTCTGAGCTGGTTTCCCATTGCCTTTCTCAGTTACGAGGATTAATTACCATTTAGTCATGGGGAAAAACTTAATGGTGAGGTGGGTCCACTCTTGCAATCCTTATTTCCTGCCTTTAGTCGCATCTTACGTACACGCGGCAGATTGCTTGCGGTTGCCCTATTCTGCAGTGGTCCAACCACACCCGAGCACAACACGGGAACAGCACTTAGTGCTGTTATCATTCGATAATTACGTGTAATAGTTTCTACATGAAATAGTTTAATACTTTCACTCGGCTTTAAAGAATAATTTACTGCAGCAATTTTTCTCTCATGAAACGATTAACTATAATTATATTGTTGCCTTTCTACAGCGTAAATTGCTGCTAGTGTGTATTTAAGAATAATCTTCCATCATCATCCAGTGGTTTGTTTATTGCTGACTGTCCAGAACTTTTCCAAAACGTCAAAGCACAATCGATGGTGCCTACAAATTAGATACCGTTTCTTAAGAATTGGCTATAATACAACTAAATAATTATATACCTGAGCATAAAGAAGTAGCTTTTCAGTGCCTTCGGGATCCCTATTCCACAGCAGATCTTCACAGAGCTTCAGTAGCCTAGGCTCTATGTCACTGTATACAGGAAGATTACCTGCGTTCACAATACCCATGTCCATACCAGCCTGTGAAACAAGCATACATAGAATATGATTATCATCATCATCATCATCATCATCATCATCATCATCATCATCATATTCCCCTGAATAACTGTTTAGCTAAGGTTGGGATTAGAAAATTTTGTAGAAATTTCTTGAGTCTAGGCGCTCACCAATCGAATGTCATTTCTGACGATGGTTTAGATTTTAGTGATTTGTCGCCTGTTATGACGCGTGCTATCCTCGGTTGGTCGTTTCTTCAGTAACTCAGATATAACAAAACAAGCATACATATGACGTCATATAGGAATGCAGATATAGAGATTACCAGGCTTATAAAAAAAGAGACACATAGAAATGCAAAGATACAAAGACACAGCCATCGCCACTGGCTGGAGCCAGGGGCGATGTCGTTAAGATATTCGACTGCGGATCAGTATGTGCGAGGTTCAAATCCTGGGCTCGCCCGTCACTGACATCGCTTTCGAGTCAGGAAACTGACGTTAATTTTAGCTTTTTTAGCTTTACCATGAAGATTTATTCTAAAACTTAGTATTCATCTGATATACATGTATTTACGAAATCCGCATATCATCCGAATATATAAGTCACAAGGTTGGACGCAGCTCATATGGATAAATAACGTAACTATTGTTGTGTAATTTGAGTTGGGTTGGATTATCTTTGAGTTACATATGTTGGGTTGGGTCATTATATCAATAGGTTGGGTTCTGAAATTTGGACAAGGCGGTTCATATCACAAATTCATATACTGTACAGTGTATATATATTAAACACCTTATATCAAAAGAGATGAATTCGTACAATGTAAATTATTTAATTGTATTTAAAGTACAATGTAACTTAAAATAAACGCCTCAAAGTCAAATATAAAATACAGAAAAATTACTTTTTATAAAAAATTAAAAAGAAAAACTATAATTATTTAGTTCCTTTCTAAGAGATGAACTAACCTTGATGGCATGATAAAGAAATACACTGTGCATGGCCTCTCGAATTTTTTCCTTTCCTCGAAAAGAAAAGGAAAAGTTTGATAACCCGCCACTGATTCGACATCCAGGCAGAGTGGCCTGAAACAAGCGAACAAAAAATAATAATAACAAGAAAAATAATTAATAGTAATAAAAAGCGTTCAAACAAGCGAACTTTACTAGCGAAAATAAGGATTGTACGACATAGAAAGGCACGGTAAAGGCTAAACTGCAAAGCCCAGTTTAACGGCCGATTACAGTCTCGAAGCATGACATTGATGGAAAGAACACGGGATCTTTGAACCAACCCAGCACCTGCTAGTCAGCAGTCTGACTGACAGTTTGATAACAGGCTCAGTACTGTAAATATTATTTTTCTCATGAGTATAATAAATAAAATTAAAAAATAAATGCAGGAGCAAAGAATACATCAATAAATACTAAAAGACTACGAAAAAAATAATTGGTAAAAATGCAACATCTATTCTAGAAGCACGCCACACGTTAGATGATCCAATTTAGGTCGATCGGATTTGAGCAAAATTTAACTGCTCCAATGTCTGCGATATCAGTTGTTAAAAGTAACTGAGTTTAATAGTAATTCGTGTTTAGAAAATTATTTTATTACAACAAATTAATATGACACTGATTAAAGTTATACCTTTAAAGGGTACACTTAATATGTAGCTACTAACATAGGCTAGAGTATAGGAAAACGCACGCAGAACTAAATTTGATCACATTTTAAACCAATTTTACCAGGTTGAAAAGATTTAAAACAGCATCTTATAAAATCGTATGGCGCACCTTTATTTGTTTAGTAGCCTCTATGAAGTAGATTCCATACTCGTTATGTTCTTCCATACCAGTGGCTATAGTGAGAATGTTCGGATCAAAGATGATATCGTTGGGACTGAATCCAACCTTGTCCACCAGGATGTGATAGGATCGCGTGCAGATCTCAACCTTCCTCTTCGTGTCAGCCGCCTATAATGGTGTTCAGAAATTAAATGTAAAGGTTCAATTTTCAGAACAATGATCAGTATCCTCATCCTCACTTGAATCCCAGTTTAACTAGGATAGGGATAGAAATAGACTGTCTTAAATCCTCTCTGTCTTACACCACACCACCAGCCAATCCACATTTGACACTTTTCCATTCGTATACATTTTTGCAGGAATTTCTGGAGCCTAGGCGCTCACCAACCTAATGCCTTTTCTGACGTTGGTATGGATCTTAGAGCTTTAGTCGTCCAACACGAGGAAATTTTCAGAACAATGAACTAAAGTTAATTACAATTAAACGAAGACTTATAAATAGAAAATTGTTAAAGAGCGCTGCTTCTTAAAGAATTCAGTTACCATCGCCCTTTAGCGAATGACAAACGCTATTTTTAACAACCCCTGAGAATTCGCTATTACCTTTTTTTATATTTATTTGCACTTCTAGATAATTACCCAGACAAAGTGACATAGAATTAGTAATCATTACATAAATGCAGTTTTATGCCATGGACCTAACGTGGTACTAGGCAGCAAAGTTAGAGGTAAATTAAAATAGCAAAACTAATTTTATTTACAAAATACCATAAGAGAAAGGGCAAGCAAATAGATTTAGCCATTATCGAATTGTCAAACACCAAGTCTGTGAACAAACATTCTCACCGTAGTGTTTAGCCGAGTGGTACGTTTAAGGTACATATTCCTATTCACAGTCTTCTGTCACGCTCTATGCAGTGCTCTCCATCGATCAACAAGCTACACTATTCCTTTATAAAAGGCTATGCTATAAACTAATAACGGCTCTTGAGGTGGTAGTATCTGCCTCAGTTATTGCATAGTCTCTTCTAACGACACCTGCAGTTTACGGTTGGCGTATTCTTCCTGTTCTTCAGTGACTCAGACACAACAAGGGAAGAATATATATTAGGTAACTACTATAACTAGCGTGCAATTCTGCATGGTCCTAGCTTTCACTCGGCCCTACCTGACCAATTTCATCGAAGGCCATGACGACGACGGCGCCTCCGTAGCGCCTGATGAGCTTAGCCTTCTTGACAAAGTCCTCTTCCCCTTCCTTCAGACTGATGCTGTTCACGATGCTCTTGCCCTGGCTGCACTCCAGCCCTGCCACCACTGTGTCGAAGTTAGACGAGTCGATGCACAGTGGAACCTGAAGAGTATTTGATACAAAAAAATAATAATTTTATATGTTTTATATAAATATACTCTATTTTATACGAAAGGAACGGTAAAAAAAAGTTAAATATTATTTTTACTCGTTTTTACTGCGTGCATTTTAATTTAATTTATTCATCAAATCACAGACAACTCTGACAAACATATGTGCATGCACACAGAAAGTTCAACCATATGTGTGATCGGAAATAAAGGCCGTGACGGCACTAACATATGCCGGTTGTTCAATTGATATTATCTATAATTTTTATTATATAGGGCCTATTGCTTGTTTTTACAGTAATTGTTATAAAGTATAGAGATGCATTAGCATGATATACTCTATTAAACATTAAAAGCTGGTAAAGCTAATGTTAGCGTCAGTTTCCTCAAACGAAAGCGATGTCAGTGACGAGCGAGCCCAGGATTTGAACCCCGCACATACAGATCCGTGGACGAATATCTTACCGACATCGCCACTGGCTCCAGCCAGTGGATTATGATGTATTACGCTTTTTACCATCAAGCGTTTTAATTTTTTTATCTTGTCACAATAACAATAGATACACACATACTTTTAAGTAACTAGCAAAATATAAAAGTACTCAAGAAGAGAGTTACCACAAAGGAGCCTAAGCTTTATGAGGTACATGTAATATTGTCGGTAACAGCAACTAAGAGTAACAATTAAATTGGAACATTTACTAAGTTTTATGCTACAGAACGATGTAGCATCTATACTAACCACACAACGGTCACATAAACAAGTGATGAATTACACGAAACAACACCAGACCATAATTAGAAAAACACGAAAGCTATTTACTTAGACATTTACGAATTAATTTAAGAATTAAACAGTCAACTTGAAATGCAGCATATAGAAGCCGATCTGCTCTATGAATCACGTACTTCATTTCAGTGTAGTCTAGTTCACTGTCATTTAGCTACAAAATGGCTTTTCAAAGAGATGCTATTCACAAATACGTTATATTTAATGATTGAGTCATTAACTAAAATTTAATTAATTATTAATTTAATTAATTAATTAAAATTTAAAGGAATCATTTAATGATTCCATTCAACGTACCTTTGAGATATCAGGCTCTGACGCAATGAGATTTACAAATTTAGTCATGGCTGCCTTTCCATCAAGCATACCTTCGTCCATGTTGATATCCAGCACTTGGGCTCCGTTTTCTATCTGAGTTTTGGCTACGTTCAGAGCTTCCTAGCATATACATGTATCAGGCATTTAAATTTGCAACCATAAGCATGTGACCTGAACAAAACCTAAAGACATAAACAATCAGCAAAATCAAACAATTGTGCCACGTTCTTCTTTTTAAAAAAAACTGTATGCCATGGACCTGACAGTAGACAGTGCACAAAGAGAGAGCGAAAACACAATAAAGCTTAGAAATACACAACTTAAATTTCTAATTTTATATATATTTGCAGAAATATTGCTCTTCAATGCAACATTGCAACATTTTTACATTTAAAGCTACCTTCTTTCAAATGTTATACTGCGAATTTAGTTACTTATTTATTTAAACTACTAGAGTGTAAAAGCAAGACATACTGAATCATCACGAATCAGATTGACAAGGCCCGACATTATCACGAATTCAAATGTTGTAACTCTACTTTCATTCCCACTCCATCATTGATTACTCTTGAACGAGGAAACTGAAGCTCAACTAATGTAGCTAAGTGAGGCAATATTATAAGAAATTGAAGAAAGAGCATACGAAATATTTATCTTCTTTGATGAGTCGACAAAACATTTTCGAGCCCGCTACATTACATCTCTCTCCAATGTTTAGAAAATTAGTGAAAGGACCGACACGACAAGGCTCAAGACCTAAAATCATTAGATGCAAAAATAATGTTGTACATATTGAAATATGATCAGTATAATTTACCGATATTCTTTAACGTTTTAGTAGCCAAAAACTAAGACTTTAAATATATAACAGGGGGAACAGTGCAAACTCAGATTAGGATTTATTAAACCTCAAGTCGAACAATGATTCTCAATCTCAACTAATGCATTAAAATCTATTTTTAACGTGATTTCTTCTGGAAACAAGTCATATAAATTTAAGTTCATAATTTAAAGTGTCTTAAAGGCGTCTTAAGAGTGTCTTATTGGCACAAGCCCAATTGCTAAAATTAACAATCACGTCAGTTTCCTCGCTCGAATGCTTTATATACAAGTAGTATTTTTGTAGTACAAAACGAAGTAGTACCACCTTAGCACCGACGCTATCTTATTATAGGTAGTGCATCATCAAAGCAAGGTTATTTTACTATTAATCATAAATTCGGAAAAGGCGCTTTAAATATTCGCTAACCTCACTAAACCATCATCATCATCATCTTCCCTTAAATTCCAGTTTAACCAGGGTAGGTATACGAATAGACTTTCTCCAGTTCTCCCTGTCCCACACCATATCATCAGTCAATTCCTAATTTTTCAAGTCCTTCTTAATTACCGCATCCCAAGTCAATCGTGGTCTACCTCTCTCTAGCTTAACATCCAGTTCTTCCTTCCAAACTCTCTTTACTACATCCTTATCTGCCTTTCTCACAATATGCAAATATTGTGAGAAAATATTTCAATATTCGCTAACTTCACTAAACCATCTTTGAAATATTATTATTATTATCATTATTATTATATTCGTTTATTACATGAAATCTGACATACCGCAGAAAACGTACACACACAAATATGAAAGATTTAAACTATCAGGTTGGCAAAATTCAAAACAACGTTATCATTTATAAAGCTCAAAGCTGTGGCATAATTAATTCAGATTTTCAGATGCATTTCTAGAACGCCACTATAATACACAAGAAATATCTTACCATAATAAGATATTTAATAATAATAATTATTAAATATCTTAGTATTATAATTATTTAGGCAATACATTATGATTATATTTTCCAAGAGAAATGGAGCAGCTTACCGGATAGAAACATGGATTTTTCGCAGAGTTGAGTAGGCGGTACTCTGGGAGTACACCCCTTCACAGCCTCAGCAATCGCCCTATAATATAAGCTAAGAATTACTATACATTAAAATCAATCTTCTTCATCATCTTTTTTCCTTGAAGATTATGATGATGATGATTCGTATCACGATGGTGATAATGATTCGTATGATCACATCATGCATGACCTAGCCTCACTAGGGATACGAATGGACTTTCTTTTCCATTCGTTTTAGAAAATTTAGTATAAATATAAGATTTAAGATCTGGTGCGTAGGCGCTCAGTAACCGAATGACCTTACTGACATTGGTTTGACTAAGTGTGTTGTCGCCTTTACGATACATGCAGTACATCGTTGATCTATCCTTCAGAAACCGGAACACAATGCGAGTAAAGAATTACAATACATTGAATTTAATAATATATTAATATTAAAAATAGCCAATTTCAACTGAAATAACCAGTAACAGAGAAAATCATCGATTTTTTTAAACAAAAATTAAAATCTACCTACTCCAATCAATAAGTTTTAAAACAAACAGTGCTGCATCATAACTGAATAAGTCAATTTCAAACAAGAAAGACAGACATTCCCTACCTCAAAATAAGAAGATCTTACTTAATAAAGCTAAAAAGCTAATGCTAACGTCAGTTTCCTCACTCGAAAGCGATGTCAGTGACGGGCGAGCCCAGGATTTGAACCCCGCACATACTGATCCGCAGTCGAATATCTTACCGACATCGCCATTGGCTCCAGCTAATGGCGATGACTTCGAGAACAAGAATTATTTTAACTACTCCTAAGAAAGAAATGACGTAAAACGCTTCACCTGATATGATCTGGTGTAGTACCACAGCAACCACCAACAATATTCACTAAACCATCTTCAGCAAACTCCTGAAAACATCGCAAAGAGATAAACAAACGTACGTTCTCAATCAACAAGCAAAGGTGGCCATCTGAGACTTTTTACGCAACTGCAGACAATCTCTATTACTAAGATAGGCGTCAAAGTTACAATGTTGTACATCGTTATTATGATCTTCTTCTTCCTTTGAGTCTCAGTTTAGCTAGGGTAGGAATACGAATAGATCTAAACTTTGCCATTCGCTTTAGAAAATTTTGTAGCAATATTTGGAGCCAAAGTACTCACAAACCGAAATCTCTTTCTGACCATACAATATGCCCTTGATGTTACAATATTTTACTTCAAATAGTCTATATGAAAATAATAAGCCATCTCGCTACAATGGAAATGGACAGAAAGCTTCAACAATTACCCTCAACCAATATTTAGCGTTATAAAGCTCAAGCTGTTGTTGAGCCACTCAGAGAATCAACCTGTCCCGATTACAAGTAATCATTAATGTAAATATATCCATAAACTATAAATTACAATTTAATTATTTTAGCGCATAGATCGGTATTTTTTTGTGATGTTTCCGGCCACTGAATATTAAACGAACGTTAAATGCACGCGTCATAAGAGGCGACTAAGCAAGAAATAACGAATGCAAAAGAAATCCACCTCAGAAACCATTGTCATTACCTGCTATAAGCTACATAAAAGAGCAGAACACGCATAACCTTTTGTAAAGTGCTTCACTTGTTTATCGATGAAGTGATGTTTACGGAGCGCTATTTGTAGACTGTGAACAGGAATATGTACTTTGGACCTGCCACAGGCAGATCAATATAGTACGAGAGAACGTGTGTATATTACAATTTCATACTCATATTCAGCATACAGTATGTGTGTACATTGTCTGTATAGACGAAACATGACTTTCATTATCTCGCTTCTCACCTTAATCTGCTTCCCCGTCAACGCAGGCGTCTCGTCGTACTCTCCAAATGTATTCGGTAGACCTACACAGAAACAGCCATAAGCTAACTAAGGTGTGGATAAGGCATAGTCTTTTGTTAAGGGATTAACCTATTGATCTATGGAGTGCTCGATAAGGAGCGTGAAAGCAGACTCTTAGTATAAATCTGTACCTTGGACATGTCACTTTGTAGTACGTTAGAAGGAGAGACAGAAACATAAAGCATGTAAATCAAACGAAGATGAATCCCTTGAGGATGTTAAAGAAATGAAAAAATGCGCAAATTTAATTCAACACGTCTACAAGTAAGACCTCCTGAAGCACACACCACTAACAATTAAAAACGACTTATCGGCGTTAGGACGGAGAATAACAAACTGTCTCAGCATCACTATGTTCGCAAAGAACTCGAGTAAAGACATACCAGCATTAGGATAGAACAAAACAAGAGTAAAGACTTACCAACATTAGGATAGAACAAAACAAGAGTAAAGACTTACCAGCATTAGGATAGAACAGAACAAGAGTAAAGACTTACCCGCATTAGTGTAGAACAGAACAAGAGTAAAGACTTACCAGCATTAGGATAGAACAGAACAAGAGTAAAGACTTACCAGCATTAGGAGATCATAATTACATTCAAAACAATCATAATTACCCAACTCGAAGAAATACTGCTAAGGGATGCTTTTCCCTTCCCATAAAACGAAGCAGTCTGAGCGATAAAAACTTCATTATTCGTATGATTCTAGATGATGCTAGTTAATTTAATGAATACTAAGAAATTCTTCTTTACTCATAGTACAGTACACCCTATATGGCAATTATGAATAGTATAAACCATTGATTTATGTAATGTTGTAATATTCAGGTGGTAAATATTAGCGAGAACAATTTTGAGTTTTATCTCTCTTATATCTAGCCTATTAGCTGTTTATGCTATATCTGTAATTTGCTATGTTGTGTCTGTTGGAATTTCTGTGCTGTAACTTTCTGCGGTTGTCAGATTGAACGAAAATAAACGAATATACTGTATTATTATCATAAAACAAGAGTAAAGACTTACCAGCATTAGGATAGCACAAAACAAAGTGTTTCGTGTTGTTGCTGATGTTCTCAATGAACGGACGCATCTCGGCCGCACCCAGAGCACAATTCAGTCCAATGCTGCAATATAGTTTAATACAGTACAAAAACTCGTCATCAACATTATAATCATCCTCCCTTGAACTCCAGTTTAACTAGAGTCGGGATTAGAAAATTTTGCAGCAATTACACGAATGATTTAATTTAATTAACAATAACTATAAAATTTAAAATTTAAAATGAATATTTGACTACCTCATTGACCTTGTATAATTAGCCAGTGTGATACAGAGAGAAGCAGGGAAGACGTGCCTCATAAATTTTACACAGAAATAATTTTTATTCTTTCTTTCTATAAATTCTGCTTAATTTTTTTCCTTACGACCCGTAAGTCTGCAAAGACTGAATGAATGGTCTGCTTGGCTGCAACATCTTTAAGAAAAGCAGAAACGTTATGACTACATCAGGAAACATGCAAAATAATTAAAGTACCGTAACTACAAACAAAGAGAAGATAACCCTGTAAAGGTATGCGTTCAGTCAAAGATAAAAGTAAACTGAATTCTTTACCTAAGTTCATTTTACATTCAAATATCTCTAAACACAGCATTATTCAATTTTCATACTCTTATATCTTAAAAAGCTATTGTATATGTTACTCATTCCTGTTACATATACAAGAATAAGTTTACAAGCACACAATCTCAAATCAAACATAAAACCACGAGCAGGTACTGTTTGGAACCAGGTTTATGTCATCAGAAATATTTCATCAAAGAGAATAAAGTTCATATTAACATACATGTATGTTGCTGGGACGACCTTCACATGTTCCTTGAACAAGTAAATGGATGTTACAACTATATTGCTCTCTATTAAGCTTCATGAGTGACCAACTGTCTTAATTAATTTTTAATTTTATTTGACTGACTGACATACCCCATGACATGGTGGAACACATTCAACACTAATACATGTAAGTGAATGTTTAAAAATATTTCTTGACTAACGTTTGATAGACTGAATGAGGTACATACCACATTGGAGGAGCGTGATCGACACTGATAAGGAAGGCTTCAGCTGTTTGACCTGATAACGTTCTACCACTCTTATCAACTATAGTGCCAGAAATAAACACTGGGACCTCTTCGTAACCCGAGTCAAATAACTCCTGCACTGCAAATATGGCGGCCTGAAAAGTATACATAAAAATAATATATCTATAAGTTTGCTATGTACAGCATCCCCAAATCACTCTACAGTACAAGCCAATGGAGCCGGTTCAAAGCATATATTTCTAAATCGCCCTCAGAAATGAGCACTCCACCGACTGTTAGAATGAATCAACGACTAAGGTATTGAATAAAGACAATTTAAGCAATGTTCACGCACTAAATATTATTGACTACATTTTCACAAATTACAAAACTATAATTTCTATAAATGCCAAACTGTTAGGTTAGACATTTCAAGTAAAATACACAGCCTATAATTAAAATGGTTTATTTCATCAAATTAATTATTCTAATAATGATATAAAAATACAATAATACAGAATTAAAATTTACAAATTAAAGAAATGAAGATACAGATCGAAACAGACTTAACACGTTCAATACTTGCCTTTGCATTGGCCGTGTCGAATATAGTTTCAATGAGGAGAACGTCCGCGCCGCCATCCATTAGACCTTTAGCCTGGGTCAGGTAGGCGTCCTTCAAATCCTTAAATACTACAAAACAACAACAACCATACAATTCAGCGACCATACGTTAAATACACTACGCTGAATTATGTGCTTTAACAGAACGTGTAATGAGTCAATGCAAATAGCATATGTATGAGCGATGTTTGCAGGAAGTCATCGGTTCGAATCTCGTCCATATCAACTCAGCCAGTACAGCATGTGCTTAAGAAAAACATTTGATAAACATGTAAACCTTCTTTTCGCTAACTGTCAATCTTTCGACTGATATTTTAATTTTAGTTTTGCATATATATATATATATATATATATATATATATATATATATATATATATATATATATATATATATACAGTATATGTATATCTATTAGACATGGGAATTTTATGAATTTCCAGAGTTTGGGTTCGGTTCGGTTCGTTGAAAATGAAAGTTCAGTTCGGTTCGGGTTCGGTTAGCAGTGGAAAATTTGAGAGTTCGGTTCGATTCGTTAAAAATGAAAGTTCGGTTCGGTTCCGGTTCCGGTTCCGTTTTAAGAAGGGTTCGGGTTCGGTTCGGGTTCGGCTTGCTTTCCAACTCGCAAGAGTTCGATTCGAGTCCGAAATGGTTTGGTTTGGATAATGTTGCAATTGTTTAACTTTACTTATAGTAATCATGGTCATGACAAACATGTTTAAAATGGTTTATGGTAAATATGCTTAAAAATTCATTAAGTCATATTAGCTGCCACATTTTTTCACCTGGGTAAAAATATGACAATGAAAAAGGAGAGAAGTGGCATTTATTCCTGTACATTTCTTAGAATATTGTAAATTGACCAGCAAATGTTCATAATATAGAAAATTAGCTTTATTATTGTATCTGACAAATTCTCCTTGATTATACCGAGCAAATAGAATGCTTCATCAATTTAAATTTTTTTTTGTCACTATAGGCCTATATATTAGATACGTTTATAGTTAAGTGGAAATGCCTTGGCTACAATTTGATCCAATATTTCGGAGGCAAAGTAACATAAAAATGTTAAATAAAGATGATTTGGTAAACACTTATACTTCCATAGAAAAATGATCATAATATACACCGTTTTCTATCAACTGACCAGTAATAAGGTTCATAATTTACCTTAGGGTTTCAAATTTTAAACTCACAGATCAATTATGAAGTTATGAAAATAGTTATGAAACTATTGTATTGCTATGGTGCAAAATTATTTACTCCAGATAGTCTTAACACATATAGAATGTCATATATAATTATTTGTAAATCTGGCTGCAAAAATACTAAGGTAGCACACTAAAATTAGAAAAAAATCATAATTTGAATTTAACAAGAACAAATCCACCTAGACTGGGTCAAGCATTTTCAGACTTTTGTGGAATACTCTCATCACTTTTGTCTCTTTGATGTTAATCTTCATTCCATATTTCAATTCCGTATCATTTAGACTATCCATTATCTTCTATAGGCCCCGTCTCGCTTCCCGCTACCATTCCTTTGTACCGCTACCATTTTAAAATTTGTGTCGGAACCAGCCTTAACTGAATAAATGCTGTTAGATTCTGTAAGACATGTAAATGCAAAAACTAATATATATTTCTATTGTTCTTACTATCTTTATTTAATGTCAGGCTGGTGAAGAAGAAAGGAACTACAAGAGTTTGGTTCAGTTCGGTTTGGACGAAGTCTGGGTTCGGGTTCGGTTCGGGTTCGATCAGAGTCTGGGTTCGAGTTCGGTTCGGTCAAAATTCTAGATTTTGGGGTTCGGTTCGGGTTCGGTTCGATTCCCATCTCTAATATTTATATATTGCCTATATAATACCATAGTTATCAACTCTACTCCGTAATTATTTCTTTTATTGCAAAAATTATTGAATAATATCAGAAAAATTAATGCCGGCATGATATGAAATGATAATTAAATAAAGAACCAAAATACTCACAGATATTCCTGAACTCGGGTTTTTCAACAGATGGTGAAATAGACAGTGTGCGATTAGTGGGTCCCATGGCACCAGCTACGTAGCATTTCCTCCCTAAAGAAACATATAAAAATGTTATATAATTTGCCAATATGACATTAAACATCAATAAAATGCAATGTTTGGTGATCGATGGAGTGCTCTTATGGGACGTGAGAAAAGACTGAAGTATAAATATGTCCTTGAACCTTCCACCTGGCAGAACTCTAGAGAAAGAGAGCGAGAGTATAATAACACTAACTGACGAACAATATAATACACTGTAGAATAATAATGTAATAATAATAATAATAAAAACAATAATGTATAATAGCTGTCTATATCTAGATACGTCAAAAATAATTTTGTTGTTGGGCAAATGAGTACCGGCGCATTAAAATTCACCTCTGAGGAACAAGTCAAGAAATTTAGCAATGAATTACAAAGCTAAATGAGAACCTTTGAAGTAAGGTATCGAAAAATACATTTCTGAAAATAATATCAATACAATATTCACTAATTTAATGAGTAAGAATGAATGAAATATGTAAAAAATAACAGAATTTTCACTTAGGTATTCAATTTATTAAGCCAGAGTAACTATATAATAAGCACCACATTTAGTATTACACTGAGTATTACATATAGTATTACATTTCAATAAAAACGTCAAACCTGTTTCTTTCATGATGTCTGTGACAGCTTTCTTAGCAACTTTGGCAGACTCATAATTTAACTGGTATGCCTGTTTCAATAATACAGAAATATGTCCTTCATGCCCGTGAAACATCTAGAAAACTTTGAGTGTCTTACTTCACAAAACTAGAGAGAGAGAGAGAGAGAGAGAGAGAGAGAGAGAGAGAGAGAGAGAGAGAGAGAGTGAGAGTGAGAACGTGAGAAATAAAGATAGAGATAATAATTATATAATAATTTAAATAAAATTTAATTTTGTTGAGAGAGAGAGAGAGAGAGGGAGACAGAGGAACAGAGATAGAGAGAGAGAGAGAGAGAAAGAGATATAGACTATAGATAGATACAGCATCAGATGCTATAATAGAATCTCTCAGTTGATTAAATAGTTAGACAAAAATAATACAGACATCAAGAAGTACATACAATGTGTTCCAAAGCATAGTCAGCTTGCGCTATTGAAGTACTGCTGAATGTATTGGTCTCTATGAGATCAGCCCCGGCCTCTAAATAGGCCTGCAAACAAATTTACAATATATACAAATTTACAATATTAAAATATTTCTTTAAATCATATTGAAGAACTTAATCAAATTAATTTAATATATAAAATTTTCAGTATTTACAAATGGACTAGTTTCTGGATCTTGTATTTTGCGCTGCTTTTAGACCCTTTATTGCTCGACGGCTTGGATTTGAATCAATAGTGATCGATGTTACCATGAACGACAATAGTAAAAAGCGTAAAAAGCTGGTAAAGCTAATGTTAACGTCAGTTTCCTCACTAGAAAGGGCGATGTCAGTAATGAGCGAGCCCTGGATTTGAATCCCGTACATACTGATCCGCGGTCGAATATCTTACCGACATCGACACTCTATTAGTACTATAATTGTAGTTGACGAAGTTGTCATTATGGGCCTAAGTATTCTGCAGTGGTACGCAAACAACCTGTGTTGTGTTAATTACAGAAGAAATCATTCTTTAGTATGCGTGTGTCGTAGGAAAGGCAATGCACAGTGTCAACTTTGAGCATAGCCTTTTTATAAATAGTCAAGGTAAAAACAATAATTCCGCATGGAATTGTCATAGTTATCATGAAATATTCCACTAAGCTCCTGCACTTTGAGCTCTGACTCAACGGAAACTTTACTCGACGAATAAACTTAATCTCGACTAATGTGTAGCAGAGCATAGGCGGTACATATTGAGATCAAGATCACAAGATTAACAACGACATCAGCCTCGGTCACAAACAAGTAGAGGTCAATGTCTCGACTGGGTTCATAAAATCTCTGTCTAAAATAACCACCATGATATATATATATATATATATATATATATATATATATATATATATATATATATATATATATATCTCTTAGTATATATATCTTATATATATATATAATTATATATATAATATATAATAATATAAATATAAAAATAGAAATTATATATATACACGTATATAATATGTACACTGTGAGTCATAAAAAAACATATGCGCAGTATTTCGTGCACAACTTTGACAATTGTGAACCAATTTTGAAAATATTTTCAGAATTATAAGGAAGAAGAGTATTAATCTTAAATCTAGTGTTTTTGACACTTCTGGTTTATTTTAGACAATAAGAGACGATTTTACAAACATAGTCTGTTTTTGTTGAAATTTTAAAATGGTCTTTACTAATGAAGATAACGTGCTCATAAAAAAACTTGTACCTCTTAAAGGATGATGGTGCACATTGGTTGATTGCC
Source organism: Enchytraeus crypticus (assembly GCA_905160935.1). Classification (NCBI taxonomy): domain Eukaryota; kingdom Metazoa; phylum Annelida; class Clitellata; order Enchytraeida; family Enchytraeidae; genus Enchytraeus; species Enchytraeus crypticus. The sequence continues at coordinate 128,290 of CAJHZI010000561.1, forward strand.
GAATTTCCAACAAAAAATTGATGCTGGAAGGGCTAGATTGCTTAGTAGAGAAATTACTCCGAAAAGAAGAAAATAAATAACGTGGACGAGTTGAAGCAACGCCTGGTGGACGTTTGGCAAGACATGCAGCAATCTGTCATTGACAACGCAAAAGATAAGTAGTGCAAGCATCTCTGTGCTTGTATTCGCGCCAAAGGAGGACATTTTGAGCATATGTTTTGACAGTTGACAGTAGCTGTATGACACTGTTTGTTTCGTGTGCTTCATTGTTAGTTCTACTGGATTTGTAAACATTCTGTAGCGATTGATTTACTTAAACTGAATATTTTCAGTCGCGCATATTTTCAAGCACTGCTTCAACGCAAAAATAACAATTAACAGAGTCACTCAATGTTATTTTATAGCAAATGTTTTCCTGATTATACCCATGCAAGAAGTTACAAAATCGGTTCACTAATATAAAAGTTATGGGCGTGAGACTGCGCACATGTTTTTTTTTGACTCACAGTGTATATATGCATATAATTATTACATTGATATATTTACATATGTATATGTAATATATAGGCTAATACATGTATATCTATACATAGCCTATATATAGCTTATATATATACACGTATATATATAATTGTAAAATTATATATATATATATATATATATATATATATATATATATATATATACATGTATATATATATATATATATATATACATGTATATATAGATTATATCAAAATTGACATCACTAAAAATATTGTCCATATTTTCGTGGTCTGATGTCTCTTTTTAAAGTACATTTCCGTGATCATTCCTTGTCTGAACTATCTTCCTAAACACAAGACGAGTCTCTTAGTCGTATTTTCATACCAAAAGTACAGACAAGTACTGGCTGGCCAGACATGGTTTTCTTATTTTTTAAGAAAATACGTGTGAAATATGTTCTGATCTAGGCTCTAAATCCCAAATTGGCTAGTGGTTGTAATTTTACTTATACCTAAAGCAAGTTTCTTATTGTAGCTTCTTAACGGTTACTGTCAAGCAGTTAAATATCCTTAGATATCATTGAATATCAATATTCAAAGTCTTCACGAAAGATGTGGCCAAATTTAAACAGTTATTTTATGTATGCTATGTACAATAGTAATTGATTTCTTTTAATTAATTAATAAACATAAAACATCAGGAGCTCACCCTGTGGATGTCATATATTTTATCAGGACATGTTATACTCAGGATGTCATTGTTTCCTTTCAGAGACTTATGGTGATCCTTGAACTGAGCTCCTCTGAAGGAATCCTCTTCCAGTCTGAGGCGCTGAATCATCGTACCCATGGCTCCATCAATTATCATTATCCTCTGCCTCAGACAACTTTCCAGCTCTTCAAATACTACGACAATAATAAATTATTAAAAGAATAAAAAACTCAGACTTTTACAATAGATCTGCCAAAGATAAACAACATAAAATCATACTTGGTGAAATATACTAACATTTCTCTCTTAAGTCAACTTCTTATGGAATTCTTTATGGACTTATAATGTTATAATTTAAGTTGAATAATAAACTTAACTGATACTGTAAAGCTTCAGCCCTGAACTGAAGTTTTAACGAGCTAGTATTTGGCACAGCAACACGATAGTATCATCATGAACCTGGGCTTTATAGACACTATCTTAACTTTGGGACTGAGAAAGATGTTTGAGCATTTGGTTACATATTTAATCTCTGCCATCTCTGCTATCTCTCTCTCTCTCTCTTTCTCTCTCTCTGAAAATTCGGATGATCAAACCTTACTGTGTAACTTTGAAATTGTGGAAACCAACACATAAATCAAGCTTATAAGTTGTGAGGATTTAAAGTTTATAGCTTTTACAATAAAAAGAAATACAACAAATAAAACACAAAAATCATAAACAGTCTCTCTCTCTCAATATCTTCATTCACTCTTTCTCTCTCCCTCTCTCTCTTTCTCTACAGCAATGTCAGATGGCAAGTCCATGACAAAAATTCCTTCTAAAATTTTGCAACCAGACTCGTTATAATTGAACGACATTCTGGGCCAGTAATTCCTATGTATAACTACCAGGTTATGCTGATAAAGTCTAAAATATTTATAATATCCGAGAAAAATCAGATTTCTCAGAGCTGTTAGCCATAAAACCAAAAGCAATTTGTATTTATGGATGGTTGATTATGATGCATATACATTTCACTAGACCATAAAATCCAGGCTGGCATCATCCTTGCATTATAAAAATATGAATTTTAGGATTTTAGGAATATGAATATCATAACCTGTCATATTTGTATTTATATTGACAAGCAAAGAAAACTTACGTGCATTATTTCGTCTTGGTCGCGAACCTGGCGTACTCGAGGGTGCCATTCTCTATATATGCAACTGGACGGAAAAAATGTTACTAATAAACAGTACAAAAATTCTAATTAAAAAATAATTATTACAGATATCACATCCAATGTCGATTAAACTTAATAAAACTCAAAATGTGTTTCTGCATTTAAATAACTCCGCCAATCCTGCAAACAATACATCATTTCAAATAATAAATACCATAAATGCATTGTAAATTTTATTGTATTTTGTGTAGTTTAGTCAGAACATATAAGTGCCATTGCTAGCCTTTGTTTTTCCGTTTATGCATACACTGGATATTTTTGCACTCAAGATTTGGCACGTATCATTACATATATGATATGATAAATGAAATAAATAAATAAATAAATAATTTGCAGGTGGGTACTAAATGAAACTAAGTACCTTAGTGAAAATGTTAATATATCTGAGCACAGATAAAGTTGTCGATGTATTTCTAACAACGATCTAATTAAACTTAATTTGTTTAGTATCTTTTATAATTTCCCACACTCAAAATGTGCTTGTTTACAAAACCATTTACTGCTTCTTTTACATTTTATAACTAGTAATTTGTAGATAAAAGCACACGCTGCACACCTATGCGGCACGTAACATGAGAATACATGATTAACTTACAATAACAATCGTTTCACGCCTAGTCAGGGAGATGGTGCCATGGAAGTATTCTACATGACACTGTAACTTTCATATAAATTGACAGAGTTTGTATAATGAAGACATGAACTATTTGATCGCTTACGCCAGTGATTTACGAAGTACTAGCATCAAAATGGATCGCTAAATCATAATTTGTCTATATCGATCAAAATCTGGTACACCAATATTGTAGTGCGTATATTATCCATCGATTTTTATTTACTTCACTGTTAAAATCAAATATCTTCACAGAATGAAACACCGTAGTTTTGTGATCGCTTAATTAGTTCATAGAATTCATTCGTGTAAATATGAATAAAATAATAATATTAAAGGAATATTCCAGTTACACCGTCAATTGATATCTAGCCCAAAGTTCAGACTCATGGCCTAACTAATGTTACGTAATCTAAACAATTCATCAAAATATAAAACAATACAAACAGCACTTTAATTCATTATTTAAAACTGATCTGATTTATAAATATACCTTAAATTAGCAGAACAAAATTATCACAATATTTAAAATCAGCTTATAACTTTAAAATGACTGTTTTCAATGCTATTGTGGTTAAATGCACATTGTACACTCAGCTGTTTAACCTCTTCAGGCTAAAGCCTCGTGCATAAGACGCTGGGACAGCAAGTGCCCGCTTTATATAATACAGGCGTGTTGACCTGACCTGTTTGAAGGCCTTAACCTGACCTGATTAAAATCAAAACATTGCTTCGCATTTAGTGAGGGCTTCTTTTAAGCATTTAAGTTTAAGTTTTTTTCCGAAAGTGACTTGAGAAAGGCAAAATGAAAATGAAAAAGAATGAAAATGACCGAGAAAGTTACAAATTAGTTGTCCGACTGGGTGAAATTAGCTAATATAATATGTTAGTTAACTTCACTGAGCCGGACTAAATAAAATATAATTTTATTTATCATTAGACTTTTACATTTTTTCCTTAGAGTTTTAAAACCTAGTGTAATTTATAAATGGAGATTGTGATTGTTTCTTAATAACATGTGGCAGTTACACATGTATATAGGCCTATAGTCAGATTAACTATTATTTCAGCAAGTGTTTTTCCACAGTAATTTTAATCCAAGTGAGGTCATATTAATGAGTGCTAAGGTGGATTATAAAAATTTGTCCATATTGTGAATATCAATTGAGCCAAGAATATGTCATTTGTGTCTGGTCCTATAAACTTCTTTTAAATTGACCTCTAATGCCCTGTTTGTCGTAACCGTAAAGATTTACTTATTCTATATCTTTGGTCGTGACCAGGTTTGGATTTGCTGGGGCGGCGGGGTCGGGGGTTCGACCTCCCTTGGCAGACGTGTGACCCCCGGGCACAATTTTTAACGCCACCACCCATCCTATGACAAAGTTCTGATGTTTCAAAGTCCTGGCAAGCCCTCAACCCCTCATAGAAAATTTAACAAATTCAACCCTAACCGTGACTGATTTCTTGAAATAGTATAAAAGCTTTTCTTGCCATTCAACACTTGCAAACACGGATTAGCCTAATTGATTGCGGGCTATGTAGGTTAGGTTGCTCTACCTCTAAGTGCTAATACGATGTAAGTTTTCTCTCTATTGCTCTGCAACACGGCATGCTGAAGGCACGTATTTCTTCTCATTCGGCCTTCACGATTCTGGAAGAGGATCTCTAGATTAACAAGTAAACCTCTTCATCAAGGCTGTGATAGCCTATACCCTATTCACACTCTACTATGTCTCTGTATGTGCGGGGTTCAAATCCTGAGCTTGAACGTCAATGACATCGCTTTCGAGTGAGGAAACTGACGTTAATATTAGCTTTTAGCTTTTTTACTGTAGTCTTGCAGTAGACTGAGATATAGCTTAAGAAAATATGGCTACTGATATTGTTTCCCATAGCCTTTCGAGTTTTAGTCGCCTCTTATGACAAGTGTAGATTACGGGTGATCTACTTATAAGTGTTTACATAACTAATCCAGAATAGGACAAAACAGGGAGAAAATTAGATATCATTAGAAAAATTCAATACAAAATTATAAATTTCATTTTTTGTTACAATATGCAAAATTTTAATGACAATTGATCTAGAACATGAAGACCTTTTAAAATAATTAGTAATAACAGTTCTTTCAATAAATATGGCGAAACTACTGGTGATAACGAATTAAAAAATATAAATTTACAGTATTTAATCACAAAATAGTCAGTGAAAAAGATTTTGACACTTCGAGAAATTAAATTTTCACATACACTCAATTACATAAAAGCATATAATTTTAAGTATACTCCAAATACTATGATCAGTAAATCATCATCATCGCCTCAATAAATATAGCTTAAAAGAATAAAACTTTTCCACTTGGGACTTGAAACTACTTGCTTTTTCTCTATGATCCACTTTAAGAGCTTTAGTTTTCTAATATCTATTTTTTTAACAAACTAATTCGGAAGCTATAGCCAAGCACAGCAACTAAAATAGCATGGCAACAAAAGCTCAGAGCTACTAAATAAACTATAACCTAAGCACAGTTTATGCAAGTTAAGCATAATATACACGTAGTCTTTGTAGCTGATGGTATAGCCTACCTCAAAGACATTCAAGACACATAATTTTTCTTAACATTAAATTTAAGCCTACTACCTTATATAACAACAAAAGCGCCAAAGTTAACCCGATTAACATTCAATTAATTTCATTGAAAATACTGAAAGCATATAGTTATTTATTATAATTTGTTTATTAAAACAAATAAATAGTTAATTAGTTATTTCCTCAAAGCACGTGGGGTGTAATCTATAGGACAGATATGAACAAAAAGAAAAAGAAATAAAACAAGACGATAATTTTTTGTACTGGCAATAATTTTTCAAAAATAGTGTTATGACATTTATTGTATCTTTCAATGAGTAGGCCTAGTACTATGATGCTAAAGATATCATTAATATCTGATTTAACTGCTCAATACTTTAGATTAAAAATTTTAGTAAAAATGTCCGAATGTACTGATACTGTTCTACTAAAACTACAACAGTTGTATTAGTAGTAATGTACTAATACTACTAAAATTAATAATAATAATTTTTATTTACTTTTAATTTTGTCATCAAATGATAATTTGGGGAATCCCTACATCATACGTTACGGCAAAGCTGATTCATCTAAAGCGTTCTAAAACAACTTGTTGAAGAAAAAAAGATTCTAAACAGTGAAAGTCCTGAGCTAAAATGGTTCAGAGATAACAATAATCAGGAAAGATAATTTTAATCTACGATGAAAAGATTCGTTTTGGCCTAATGCAGAAAGTGGAAGCAGAAACACAGCAGAAATGATCAGGAGCCAACGATTGCGAAGCAGCGAGAAATTTAAGTAAATTCAAAACAATCTAACAAATCAAATTAAATTGATTTCCACAGTTGTCCATTTAGTTCTAGATTTCTATGTACAGTACTATTATACAATGAAGATCTAATACAGTACTATTATACAATGAAGATCTAATGTCCGGTTACTCATCACAAGTTGTATATTCTGTTTAAGACATCTCAAAAGGATTATACAACTTGAAGCTGTTCATCGCCATCAGAAGGCATTATTAAAAGTTTAGACTGAAGAGAAACATGCAGCATCCAAGTTCAAGTAAATTTGCAAAGTACAAGCTGAATATTTTCATCATCATCATCATCATCTTCCCTTGAATCCCAATTTAATTAGAGGCTGGATACGAATTGGCCCAAACTATTCCATTTGTTTTAGAAAATATTGTAGCAATTTCTGGAGCCTAGGCGCTCACATCTAATACAATATATCTATACGATATATTGTATGATATATCTATATCTACACGATATATCCATACGACAAACACAGCCAACAGCGATTATATATTAAAATAACTTAGAAATGAATTATTGATCAGTTGGATGAATATACAGACCAGTTGATCTTTATTCATTAACCTTAACATCACCATAACTCACATCAAAGCAGCCGCAACAGCAAAATGATCAAGAAGCTAATAGGAAGCAGAAAATCAAATTAAGCTAAAATAACAAAATCATACAAATAGGCCGTTGATAAAACGATTAGTTAATGCAGTATGGAGATTGATTGATTACATTAATTGCAATTAACTCTCAAGAGAACACTCCTAACTCTGTCTGAGATTGATTGATTAATTCATTGATTGACTAATTGCAATTAACTCCCAGCAGAACACTCCTAACTCTGTCTGAGATTGATTGATTAATTGATTGATTGATAAATTGATTGATTAATTGCAATTAACTCTCAGCAGAACATCCTTAACTCTGTCTGAGGTTGATTGATTGATTAATTGCTGTTAACTCTCAGCACAACATTCCTAACTCTGCCTGAGATTAATTGAATAATTGATTGATTGATTAATTGCAAATAACTCTCAGCAGAACACTCCTAACCATGTCTGAGATTGACTGATTAATTGATTGATTGATTGCTATTAACTCTCAGCACAACATTCCTAACTCTGTCTGAGATTGATTGATTAATTGATTGATTGATTAATTGCTTTTAACTCTCAGCCCAACATTCCTAACTCTGTCTGAGATTGATTGATTAATTGATTGATTAATTGATTGATACATTAATTGCAATTAACTCTCAGCAAAACACTCCTAAGACTGTCTGAGATTGATTAATTAAGTGATTGATTGATTTATTGATAGATTAATTGCAATTAACTCTCAGCAGAACACTCCTAACTCTGTCTGCCACCACGGGTGAAGCCCCCACCTCCTCTCTCTCCCACATGTCCTCCCCATCTTCAAATAGTATCTCGTCCGCCATCTCGTCTCCGATTTCACCCTAACAAAACAATTAATAATAAAGGTTTAACGTCCGCTTCCTCATACAAGGATGATGCCAGGGAATAATAAATCAATCAATAAAACGTTTTAGTAATTCATCACTCTGCAAGTATGTCATGACATGCGATCATCCTGGGGTTGGTTCCAGCCAAAGATTTCTCTATGATGTTCCTCCACAAAACTCTATCCTTTGCCATTTCCTCGATGGCCATTCTTTTTCTTCCTTCTGTTCTTCCATAAATGCTAACTCTAGCAGCCTTCATAATACTGCAAGTATAGTAATCACTAATACAGAATGCATTTCTAGCTATACTATAGTTTCTAACATGTTACACAAAATATTTCTACAATATTTTTATAATTGTATTAACTTTCATATTGCTTGATTGTTTATCTATTTACTAATCTACTGGGATTCTTTTATAACGAGATAAAATAAACTTTAAACTTCAAAGGAGACAAGGTGTATGTCGCCTGTAGCTTACAGAATAATTCAAAATAACTTGTTAAAGGGTAATTACAACTTTGGCAGTAAATAAGTCAGTTAATCAAATCCTAATAATTAAGCGGCTAGTAGGCCAAGTTCATGAAATTTATCTAACTATTCGTTTACTAACACTAACATTAGAACAGTCAAACAAATTAACAAAGCGTTGAAAAGCTAATAAAATACATTGAACGAAAAACATTTAAAGCAATTAAGCACTACAGTTGTTCGTAAAACAGGGCTATATTTTTGGATATACAAGATAGCTATAAAATGCTTCAGAGCATAATAAAAAAGTCCTTTAAAAGGTGTCCGCCTCTTTACCTTATCTAATCATCGAAATTAAAATTAACTAGATATTCAAAATATTCCGCGAATTTCAACTCTTCACAAGAATTTAGTAATGAAAAAGAAAAGTATAAAAAAGTAAAAAAGAAAAGAAGCCAGATTCAACTTAAAAGTTCAACTATATGTCAATAGAACTTACCCTGTACAGATCATACAATATCTTGAGATTTCTTGTGAACTTCTCGACCGTCCAGAAGCAGCTAGTTTCTTCAGCCGGGCGCAGAACTTTTATAATAAGCATCGACTGTTGACTGTTTTGAGAGGTTTTGTGAATGTTGGCAACACTGTTAGTTGTGTCCGTTAGAACTGAAGAGCCATGCTGTGATATAGTCTTGCTAGAAAAGCTCTACAAATATCATTAAATATAGAGAATGACCAAGAAGTCAAGTGAAACTTTACATAGAAAAACGAAGATTTAATTTAATTCCGTTTCCTATTTTGATGAAGATATCTGGTAAGATACCTGTTAATTAAACGCTAATTCTTTATATACTGTGCACATGGAATTTGACTAAACTAAAAGGGATTTCAACGGTCAATTTTTATTATACTTAGCGAACTGCGTTATGTCAATTAATAGCTCAATCAAAACTTTCAAAATATATCAGATGTTTTGCATAAGTGCTTCACTTGCTTGCATAAGTGACGATGTACAAAATGCTTTAAAGACGAAAGGGTTGAAACAAAAGACCTCAATTTGTAAGAATGAGATCTTTCCTTCTGTTACGTTAAGCCTAACCTCTTCAAAAATATAACAAATATTAACAATCATCACCATCATCACCATCATCATCATCATCATCATCATAATCATCATCATCTTCATCATCCTCCCTTGAATCCCAGTTTAACCAGGGTCGGGATACAAATAGACTGTCTCCAATCCTCTCTGTCCTACACCACACCACCAGCCAATCCCCTATTTGAGACTTCCATTCCATAACAAATATTAACAATATATAAAAGAATTAAAACTTTAAAAAATTATATTTTAAAAATGGAAAAACCCTAATATATGAAAATAATATAACAATATAAAAAGTAGCAGTCATCAAAGAGTTACAAAAGTTGCACAACCAAATTAAAACCGGCACCCAATCCTTCAATCACACAAATCTAAGTGAGCATAGTGGATCATACCAGATCTTTGTGTAGAAGACGCGAGAGACGATTAGCATCAATTAGCCTCAGCTTAAGTGAGCAGCGATCAAAGTTGTTAGGAGCTTTGTCTGCCACTAAGCCAATCGTATCAGAACACGTAAACAACACTGGTTTATTGAGAGCAGCTTGCGCGCGCTGCAGACTTAAAGCCTGCTCATTGCGCATTTGTTCTGCTAACTCGCGGAGTTTCGACCATTTTTCTCTCAAACGTTCTCCATTGTCTGTAATCTGATAAAAGAAATGTAGCAATTTAAAATGGAAACAGATTCGTATAAATAGGTTTCAATATTTAAACTAAAGATAGGTTTTATTTTTCTAATGGTTTACTTCATGCAGACGTAATTTAAATTTGTTTTAGTATCTGACTTTAGAAATTTGTATATCACTACAATACACAACAACGAACAGATGTTAACACTATGTTAAACTCAATTGCAGTCTGCTTGTAAAACCTTCCTCAGTGGTTAAAATCAAGTTGACACAAACCAAACATACAGCTAATTACGTATAGTTAGAAAATGTTCATTAATCTCAACTGAACATAAATTTTCACTGAAATCGATGACGCTATTGGTGAGTTTAATCGTCATCATTATCATCATCTTCTACTTCCCTTGAATCCCAGTTTAACTAGGGTCGGGATAAATATTGGTTGAATTTGATACGATTTCAAAAATATTAACAATGTTACAACGCAAATAATGTAATACAACACATGAAGTGGAACACATAAATGGACAGAATTCTGAATTGATTAACTTTAACAATAAATGAATCACGACAAAAAAGGCCAACACTTACAGATCATGCAATATTGAATTCAATACATTCAACAGAATGCTTAAAGAATGCTATTATATAATCTGCTACTTTAAATTAATTTTAATAAAGCACAGAACTGGGGGAAAAATACCTCAATCGCTCCATGGGTGGACAATTCTTACCCAAAAATATAGAGTTCAACGGAATATCATGAAGTGTTCGTGCAAATACTAACTAAATAAACGATAATTGGCCATCGGTTAGATAATCATACTAACAATTTTTCAGATTGAACGAAAAATAAAATCCAACGACCTTAAAACAGCTACTCAAAACTTTACGACGTTATTTGCTATTCTATACTGAGCTAGTGAGATATTTAGTAATCAATAGTGAGTATTTAGCTTATCAATAGATATTCAAGATATTCTTTTTATGATTTTAGCACCAGAAATGATGATGTAGTAATACAGTGGCAAACATCTGTAAATTTAGTAAGATAAATAATACGAACGCTAATCTGAGGCTCTAATCTCTCCTGCTGCTGTTTTCGGATCACTTCTCTTTCCAGCCTCTGTCAAAAAAAGCAAAATTAAACCAATATTAAAGTAGTTAACTTATGTACTTAACAGTTGAAATTAAATTTAGCCACATTCAACAGCAAAATTAACAATTAAAACATAATTACATGAAATTTGATACTTAAAGATTGGGAAAGTAAAATTAGATGAGATAGTTTCTGAAAGGAGGTTGAGGTTCTTGGGTCAATTATTAAGAATGCATGAGGATAGAAGTGCAAGGACTGCAATTAATTGGAAACCAAACCAAAAAAAAAAAAAAAAGGGAAGACCTATGAGTAAAATTAACACACATTATAGTGAAATGATCAACTATGTTGATATCTATCACTTTTAAAACCACATGTTTAAAACGTTAGACAATTTAGACCATTTTTCATATAACCAGTCCAGTGAATGTCCGATATTTTACTCGATGGGATTCGAACTCACGAGAGATCAATTCAGCTCAGGATCTGTAATTTAAAACTTCATGACGTTACCCCTACGCTATTAAGACATTATACTGAGCATTTAGTTCAATACGATCAACAGAGATTTAAAAACATTGAACACTTCATGGGAAGAAGCTGTGATGATGGTTGCTGATGATAGACACAAATGGCGAAATGTTGCCTCCCCACGTTCTGTGCAGAACGCAAGGAACTGATGATGACGACATGAAATTTGATCACTTTAACGACGAATGTTAAAATAGAACCTGTGAAAGTGAAGAAGTTCAACAAATCGTACAAAATTGTCGTATATATACACACATACATGCAGTATATACTGTGGATACAGTGAACATAGCCTTGAGCACAGTGTAACCATTTCATAATTGAAAAATTATTACTTTGAGCTATCTCTGGAGCATTTCAAGATTATCCAGAATTCAGGATCATAAGGTTAATTCGCTTTAGGGTATACAGTATTATTCTGTCTTTTCGGACATTTAAACTATAAACAATAAGAGACCAGCAATATCTTTTATCTCATCGAAAGATAACTACAATGCCAGGTATTTCATTAAACTATTACAATTCATTGTTAAATTCTATACCTTCTTCTCCTCCTCTAATCTATCAATATGCTGCTCAGCCTTTACTCTGCTGTGCTGAGCAATCTCTTGCTTCTTTCTATTTTCATCCAGCTCAAGTTCCAATTCTCTCACTCTTCTTTCAAACTCAGTCAGCTGAATTCGCGCCTTGGCCTCACCCACAGCGAGCTGCTTAGCCAGCAGTTCTTGCTCGTTACTCTTCTCTGTGTTCAGTCGCTGCATGTCGGTCTGATGCTGACAACGTAGAGCGTTCAGTTCCGCTTCAAGTCTGTCAATATAAAACAGCAAAAGGCTGGTAAAGCTAAGGTTAACGTCAGTTTCCTCACTCGAAAGCGATGTCAGTGACGGGCGAGACCAGGATTTGAACCCGCACCTACTGATCCGCGGTCGAGTATCTTACCGACTTCGCCACTGGCTCCAGCCAAGTTCCAAATTAATCAATCAAATCAATAGGAATTTAAAGTCCGATTCCTTGCTTTAAGGCAATTTCAGGGACGGCTCGTGTAGACTTTGCACCAACAGACGCCAAAAACACCACACGATGACGACTGAGTATACAAAGACTATAAGAGAAAGTGAGATCATAACAATGTGAGTCAAGATCCAAGGTAAGAGTGCGAAAATGAAGCGCATCTACAGTAAATATTAACTATTTATTATTCCAGTATTAACACACTAGCAATTTTACGTAAAGCCAAGGGTAAAAGTCAAGCTTATTGTCAGTTTCATGGATGATAGCTTGTTAGTGACGGAGAGAACACTGGATTTGAACTCTGCACCTACTGATCAGCTATCGAGCCTCTTGTACACAAGCCACCGGCTCAGCCCAGCGCGACACGAGTTCAGCCATACTTAACTATACCATTTAAATACTTATTTTATGCTCTAAAGCAGACTACATGTAGTGCATAACGACAGAGTAACATTGAAACAAAAACGTTAAAGTAACATTGCTATCTAAGTATTACTCATCTAAAATCTTTTCTTGTCTGCATGTGAACAAAATTTTGTTTATTTGTTTGGGTACAAACATGACCTACCACATATATTATATAATTTACTTGTGCAGATACTGATTTTGTAATATTCATTATGTTTTGTTTGTCCCAATTCAAAATCACACTTGATAGAAAACAGAACAAACATTTTTTAATCCTTGGCTCTATGCAGAAAAATACAAAAAATTCTTCTAACCTCTTGTTTTTCTTCAGCATGAATTCTTCCAGAGCATCTCTAAAGTCTTTCACTTGACCTGATGCACCCTGCCTTCTGCTGCCATCTCCTGATTTGATTTCCAAAGGATTTGAAAATCTGAAAACAATTAAGGGCACATATAATATTATCTCTCACAAGTGCACTGCCAAGCAGAGTGTACATAGTCATACACATAGTCAGCTTTCAAGATAAGATGTGTATCATCTTCCGTGACGGCCGTTGTTCTAGTTTTTACAGACTGTTTGATACGCTGTGTTTCTGGGAATTTATTTTATTTCTCATTTCTTATAAATGTTTGTTTCTATTTGTATTTGTCAGTGATTTGATGTTGATGCTGAAATAAACACATATCTCTCTCTCTCTCATGCTTCAAATGCTTCAGGCTTCCTAAAGATCACTCCAAAGATCAACAAGCTAATGCCCATAATTGACCACATGTTGCCTGTAGCTTGGGAAAAGGCCTTTGAAGTGCTGTCCAGTTAGCTTTTTCAGTACTTGCTCAGTCGCCGCCTCTTATGACACGTGCAGTTAACGGTAGGACAATTTTTCAGCGTCCAGGATATAACACGGGAAAAGCAACACAATTATATTATAATTACTACAGTATTACTAAAGATTCAATCTATAATTCAATCAATCTATAATTCAATCAATCTATAATTCAATCAATCTATAACTCAATCAATCTATAATTCAATCAATCTATAATTCAATCAATCTATAATTCAATCAATCTATAATTCAATCAATCTATAATTCAGGCATTTAGCAATTTAAAAGTAACTGAAAAACAAAATGAATTAAGGAATAAAGAATAACAAAATGAAGGTATTAAGGAAAAAGGGCTAAATAATTAAGTATTTAAATGCTAGTGAAGCACCCATTATACTGACATTTAATTAAATTATACTTATCAGCGTATGTTCTTCTAGGAGAAATTTAAAAAACAGAAGCTCCATCCTCAAAAACTCTGAACTAATCGAAAGGTCCTCACTTTAACTTCCAAAATGGATTAAATACGAATTAAATTTAATTAAAATAAAACATTAATTTATAGCACTTACACACAGTTCAAAAAAATCTAAAATATATCTAACATTACAAACTAAAGCGTTAACTTTGAAAAGAGGAACTACACAAATATGATACATAATGTGACTTTAGATTGATACCTAAAGAAGTATTCACCTCCAATGTTAATGCAGTCTCCCTGTAATAAAACAACACATTGTTTAGCCACTACTTAATAATTTAATTAATATGTTATAAAAACAGCTGTTAAGAATTATTTTTATCTCATTATTTATATCAAGCACTATATAACTGTATATTCGTATCTTGCTTTAAATAGAGAGAGAACTGTGTTTATTTTAAAAAAATACTCAAATATGAAACAACCCAATAAATACAGAATGTTAACTATATAAACTATATGCTTCCTCACTTCTTCAGCAAATTTCAGCAATTTTCCAGTAAATTAACTCACAGAAGCCCTAAATAATTCACCATTCAACACTTTCCCTTCCAAAATTGTAGCTTTAACACTTTACTGAATAGAAGTAACTAAAACAAAGAAGAATCTGGTTTCTAAAGTGTGTCTGTTAAGGGTTGCGGCAGGATAGAATAAAAGAAGGTAGAAACAACAGATAAAGTAAAATTTATCGGCTGTTTCCCTTATGCCAATGGCAAGATGCCAGCTTAGTTTTGAACCTCTTTACTAGAACTATAGTATAGTCGTTACAATGAAATTAATAAACAGCCAAACTGTCACTACCTACCCTTCACCCTACGACTACAAAACAACAGTGAATCCTTTGGTTGGAGTGTTTCACTAGAACAACTACTCATGTGCTTGAGATTTTTGACAATGTTTTGGTTTTGTGTTGCTTGTAATTTGGTGTATTTGATTGTATATTTGCTCGTTTTACGGTAATTGTTGTAAAGTGTAGAGATATAGTTTGCATAATATGCTCTGTTCAACATTACTACTCACATGTTTGAGAACTACAGGTTTCTGGTCGATTGGATCACCATTGATGAAGGTAGAGGAGTTGCCAATAGCACAGAGTGTCACAACGTTACCAGCACGATCAAATAGACTACATAAATAACACAAAAACGTCTCTATCGAATTAATAATTTACCGCAATCAATTCTTTCTTAAAAATTGCAACTACTACTAATCGTCATCATCATAATATTCTTACCTTGCATCCCAGTTTAATTAGGGTTGAGATTAAAAAATTTTGCAGCGATTTCTGTAGCCCAGGAGCTCACGAACAGAATGCCCTTTCTGAGTTGGTTAGCATCTTAGTGCTTTGTCGCCTTTTGTACTACACGCGCAGTCCATGGTTGGTCTATTCTTCAGCAACCCGGACACAACAGAAATAAATAACAATAATAATAAATAAAAATTAATAAAATAATAAACAATAATAGAATAGATCTAAGTAATTAAATAACAATTTCCGATTGTTCGTATACGCTACGCATTTGTACAGTTGTTAATGAGCAGTTCTTTTCAAAGTCTACATGTAATATTATAATAAAACTAAACCAAAAATGTATACAATGAAACTACAAAGTACAAACCAATGCCGATCCTTGACTTCAGAACTGTCGAACAGGGTGATAACATTAGCAGAATTGGCATCATATGACCTTCCAACCAGTGTTTGACCTTCACACAGCACATACTGAAGCACCTCTGACAGCTGTGGGTCTGCATTTAGGTTTACAATATTCGGCGCATCACAGTTATCGGGGTTTCCAACAGTCAGGCGAGATTTCTGCAGAAATCAATCAATCATTGAATCAATAAAAATATAAGGCTGAAAGCTCTAGCTCTTTACCTAGCTTTTTCGTAGTTCAGTGTGACAAAAATACTTATTACAAAACAAAAAGGAGCTAAACATGATTTTTAAAACTTATAAGTAAATAAAAATTAAGAAAAACACATATATCTATGCGATTAAATTTTTGAAATTAACACAATTCTGACCATAAAATTACTTAGACTAACCTCTAACATAAGTTCCTCTTCACATTTCCTCTGTTCTGTTCTTGCCAAACGATCTTCCCATGATCTACAGAATTACACATTAGGTGTTATCAGGTTAACACATGTCATTCTAGGTCCATGTATTCAGGTTCCTACTGAATTCATTATGATCTGCGCCTACAACCTCATATATTCACAAGAAATATGTCTTTGCCACAACCTAACGTATAGAATTATCCTAAGGTTGCATACTTTAAGTTGATAATAATATAATTTTGACCAGATTTTTGGCAGATTTCTACAGTATCTGAGTTAGTTGGCTATTACAAAATACGTACAGCTTTCTGCATAACTATTTTTAACTTACTCGGAACTAACAAGCGATCCGTAATGATTATACATAGCTTTACGAAACAGTTTAAATCAACTGTTAAATTGACAAACCTTTATAGCCTCCATTATAACCTGCCTCTATTGAGGCAGGTCGAGATTAGGTATGTTAGATAATTTAAAGACCCACTCATATTTTGATATGGAGAGGAAAGCGGTAGGCAGATAAGAGTGGAGGCGTTATATATCATGGACCACCTGCCAGTAGGCAGTGCATTAAAAGAGAGAAATTGACAAGAAATTAACTTATTTAGTAAGTAACAGTAACAAGCGACATGGGCAATTATCACAAACTTTTTTCATATTTTTAGCCATGTTATGCCAAATAAAACAGTATAAATCCATCTACATTGAGGTTAAAGAAAACAACAAAGTACTATCTACCTAGAGGACAAGGAAGAAAGCTGATACCTATCTACCTAAAGCTAATACCTATATACCTAGTAAGTTCTTTCATCTCCAGCTCCTTGCGCTGCAGCTGTTCCTTGAGCCTGGCTATCTCATCAGCAGCTGCAGGACTTCTGTCAGCAGCTGCTCTCACAGCTGCAGCAGCATCGCTAGCTGCCTCGAGACCCCTCCCCGGGCTCTCCCACTCCATCTGTCCCCTCAGCTTCTCTATCTCAGCGCGCAGAGCTGTGTGATCAGTCAATCCATCAATTGATAAATTAATAAATCAATTAACAAGTAAATTAATCAATCAGTTAAGTAATCAATTAAAACCTCTTCTTGTCTCTGAAGGTATTTCTCTCTGTCAATGGATGCATATTCGTATATTCTGTATTTATAATGTAATACAAACCAACGATACTGTAATACAAGCCTCTGTTAATATATTACAAACCTCTGCTAAAGTAATACGATCCTCCGGTAGCGCCATATATACCTCTGATAACACGACACATACCTCTGATAACACGACACATACCTCTGATAACACGACACATACCTCTGATAATACGAGCTTTAGGATCCTCGTTGATACGAGCGACGTTGACGATGCGCCTGGCCTGACTGGCGTAGCGCAGAGCACTCAGCGTCTCTTCCACGTGGACACTTGATGGGCTGACAGTGGTCAACATGGCCGTCTTACTGTTTCCTCCTAGACTCTCCTTCAACAACCTAACATTTAATTACATAGATGTCAACACGTCTTATTGTTGCCTCTTAGACTTTCCTTCAACAACCTAACATTTAATTACATAGAGGTCAACACGTCTTACTGTTGCCTCCTAGACTCTCCTTCAACAACCTAACATTTAATTACATAGAGATCAACATGGCAGTCTGCTTTTGCTTTTTTGTGCTTACTGCTTTTGCCTAGAGACTTTCAATAGCATAACAATGAATTAAAGTTACTATAAAATACATGTATTACATTGTATGAACTATATTACAAAGTACTGGTCAACACAGCTTTCCTTGTTTCCTCCAAACTATGTTTCAGTAGCGTAACATTGAGTTAAAGGTAATTGAAAAATGTTTCACATTACAATACAAAACTCTCACATAGCCATATAAACTGTTTAAAAAGGACTACAAACCAGATAATAGATAATGAGATGAAACTCATGATAAAGTAACACAGAGTAAAAATGCATTATATATTTAATTACACATACATATGAGCTGTTGTTTTGTGTTTGACTCTTTCCTTACACATCTGATAGAATGTTATTATTGTAATTCAGTTAATTCCTTCTCATGCGATTATTGAATTTATGATTATTCTTTACAACTTATATTATCGGCTGCCTTATAGTTCAACTAAATAATTAATCCTAAACTCTTACTTAATATCTGAGTACACAAAGCTAATCAAGCAGCTCTCTCAATTATGAAGCTAACTTAGCTTCCACGTTGAATTGAATAACCAGCAGGGTTAAAGAAAGATTGCAACACAGTAGCCCGATAGGTACTGAAAAGATGCTTGGGTAATAATTTTTTAGATTTAATATTTAGATTTCTTATTAAATCCTTTCGATGGAATACACCAAAAATAGACTACATACTTTCATAATTTTTTTAGCCAGCTACCATTAAAAAGAATTCTTATATAATTAAGAAAGAAATGGTTCAAATTATCATCATAGTATTAAACATATATACATTAGACATTAATTAGACATTTTGTTTCATTTTCATACATATACATGTAGATCGGTTATTTTATTGTACAATAGTAAATATCTAATTAGAAATCAGTGACGAACTATAATAATAATAACAAGGAGTAGGAATAAATACCAGGTAAGAACAGATTCTCTGTATGGAATGTAGACTTTCTGCTTCTTGTTGCCGGCAGAATTGTCTGCCAGGCAAACAATCACTTTACCCAGAGTCATCAGAGACTTGTTGATCATTGAACCTTCCTGTCGACCAATTAATCAATCAATATACGCAAAACTACACTGAATAAACTTCTTCGTAAGACATATGTACATTATTTATCATCAAAACTCTCTAGAAATCATCAATAGACATTTTTGTCATCAAATTTTTTTATCTTTCACTATATCTTTCATTTTTTTATATTTACTTTATCTTTCCACAGTAATAGTAACTACGAACATACTCAACTAGCAAAATAAACAAATAATTATAATCAAGAACAAGAAGAAAGTTACCACAAAAGAGCCTAAGCTCTGTTAGGTAATACTATTGAGCATTATCAGATAAAGACTTCAAGAAACATGAAAATTCATATTATATTTTCTAGAATTGGCATAAATATCTTATTTTTAAAAAAATTAGACTAAGGGCATAATAAATAAGTTCACATTTATTACAGTTTTACGTAATATATCAAGAATTCATTTAAATCTGTGACAATATATTATGAAAATCTGCAACGGTTTTTCAAGATATAACTCATCCAAGATGACATTAATGACAGATGTAAACAAGAGGAGTTGCAAAAATGATGCGTACACGAAGTCGATCACCGGTCGTCTTAGCGAGTGATTGTCGCTCAGAACCAGCTAGATCAACGAGGTTAACCTTACTGGTTACACTATGAGACCATTCACTCTCATCACCCGCTCCAGCCGATCCTTCCTCTGTCTCAGAAATCTATACATCACGATACACGCTTACATGCAATAATAACGTTGGTCCTGTTATTGTAAATATACATCACGATACACAATTATAAGCATTAATATTATAGGTCCAGTTATTGTATAATATATCAGAAACACAATTATAAGCATTAATTACATAGATCAAGTTCTTGTAAATATATATATCACAATACACAATTATAGGCATTAATAACGTAGGTCCAGTTATTGTCTATATACAACACGATACACAATTACATGCATTAATAACGTAGGTCCAGTTATTGTTAATATACATCACGATACACAATTACATGCATTAATAACGTAGGTCCAGTTATTGTCTATATACAACATGATACACAATTACATGCATTAATAACGTAGGTCCAGTTATTGTTAATATACATCACGATACACAATTACATGCATTAATAACAAAGGTCAAGTCTTGTAAATATATATCACAATACACAATTGTAGGCAATTATAATATGGATCAATGCAAATATATCAGATACACAATTTTGTGCATTAATAATATTAGTCAAGTTTGGTAAATATATATCACAATACACAATTATAGGCATTAATAGCATTGGTCCAGTCATTGTAAATACATTAACGTCTACCCGATAGACAACGATACCCTGGTCTGAGAGAGGACGATGGTGAAGACGGAGTGGGAGCGACTGCTCGAGTCGTTCATGCTGGTGGCAGCAGTGGCTCTCCTCTTGTTACCCACTCCCAACCAGTAGTTGACATCGTCATACGACCGAACTATGTACGACGACAAGTCCTCCACAAACGGTCCCAGCAACGGATGCTCACGCACCTTCAGCTAAATCACAAAACAAGAACAAATACAGATAAATATCACAAAAAACATCAAATACCGCACATGTATAGCTAATATAATGAAAGTAATAATTAATTATAATCTGTCTGCAAAAGGTGTATTATATTCAGTAGAGACCTAACGCAAAAGACATATATGGTTAATTTTAATTTTATTTAGATATTTTACCTACAGATGTAGCATAAAAAAATCAAATATGCACATATACAAGACAAATATTCCATTTAAAATGTTATCCATCATTTTCTACGTTAATTTGTATTACAAGTGTATCGGCAAGCTGTGTGATCACGTCATTTATTGTCACCAGTGACAATACTTATCCTACATGTATTGTCATCAGTGGAAATACTTATCCTAGATGTATCGTCACCAGTGACAATACTTATCCTACATGTATCGTCACCAGTGACAACACTTATCCTAGATGTATCGTCACCAGTGACAACACTTATCCTACATGTATCGTCACCAGTGGAAATACTTATCCTACATGTATTGTCACCAGTGACAATACTTATACTACATGTATTGTCACCAGTGACAATGCTTATGGGCATGTTTTTCAAGTAATACAGTTCAACATATCAACTACTATAGACGGCGGGATTAGCGCACTTGGTTTAGTTGCGCGTCAATTATCGAATTTAAGCTGCATCGACCTTGGTTAGTACTTTGTGGGTGACCAACTTGGAAGACTGAGTGTTGGTAAAAGCTTAGGAAGGAAAAAATCCCAGGGTGATGGAAGGTTATTATTAAATCCGCGCCGGCTGCAATTGATGCGCCATAAAAAGGCAGATATTACTAATAACCATGAAGGGAAATGAGGAAATGGGTCTTAAAACAAGCATCTGTGCTTCCTGACCCAGTGTGCCGTTATGTTACTAGTAGAGTGATTTCATACATATAATTAGAATATAGAATATAGTACCTTCAGCTAACAACAATATTTACTACATTAAATGAGAAACATTACGAACTATAATATTTGCTTTTCACACATTTAATTGGTGCATGCTTCACACATATTATTGCTGTATGCATACGTGAATTTCACTTTGCATCTTTTCACTTTGTCTTAACATCTGTCTACCATTGCGTTGATATAAATAAACTAAGTTGAAATAAACTAAGTAAATTTTTTTTTTCAAATTTATGTTCTAGAGAAATTTTATTTTCGTCGTTAAAGGAAATAGTTTAGCAATAGTTCAATTGTCTAGGAATAGTTTAGCAGGACTAACGACAGCTTTCTTTCCCTGTCTATCCCGCGACCCTCCCCCTGAGTTGACGGGAGTGCCTGCGACAGACGGGACGGTTGAAGCTGTAGACAAACAAGCAGACGCGAGCAGGTCATGAATCTTCTCGTTGTAGATCTCAAAGAAACTCATCTCCACGTTCAGTCGAATCTACAATGAAACAACGAGTCAAAGGCGTAAAAATATTTAATTAAGGGTAAAACTATAGAAAAATTTCTCACCAGTTTCCTGTTTCGAAGGTAGATAGGACGATAGGATGAGCAGATAATGGATTGGAACTCAATATCAATTGATATGCATATCGAACATCTAGCTTGAACCTACTACTAACCAAGCCCAAAGTAAGACTTATCTACCGCCTAGAACCAGTTACGGGACAAAACACAATTAAATTTGAATTAGCTTCAAAATGATGGACCGTAATTATTTTTAACAATTTAAATACATGAAAGCAAAATTAGTACATTCCTCTTGTATAAATGCTACGTAGTTACAATTCATTATATACAGAACACAGAACCAACAAAACAATCATCATCATCATCATCATTTCTTGTATCATAGGTTAGGTTGCTCTAGTAAGCAAGCTTCAGGATATGAATGATCTTCTCCACTCCTTTCTGTCCCATAATGTATCACCAAAGCAATTGCAACCACCAAAACAATGCAAACTGTAATTTACATTACATTAGCAAGGAATCGGACTTTAAATTCCTATTGATTTGATTGATTGATTAATTTGGAACTTGGCTGGAGCCAGTGGCGAAGTCGGTAAGATACTCGACCGCGGATCAGTATGTGAGGGGTTCAAATCCTGGGCTCGCCTGTCACTGATATCGCTTTCGAGTGAGGAAACTGACGTTAACCTTAGCTTTACCAGCTTTAGTTTTATTGAAACGAATTAAAATAATACAGACTTACTGATTTGTTAGGAAAATTTTCAATCCTAGTGAAGAGATCCTGACAAAATCTAGGAATAACTCCAGCGTCATCTCCATGACCCATCATACTGATGTTACATTGTATCAAACAAAATAAAATTAAATTTTTATTAAATAATTATTCATTTTTATTACAGTACTACATCTTTACATAGTTACACTCATTTCATGAGTGTAACTATTTAGCTCTCCATTGTGGTGTCCAAACATTATCGTGGATCAAACGCTATTATGGAGATCATTGGACCAGTTAACGTGGAATCGACGATGGGTAATTCCATGTCAACTGGTCCAATTGTCCCCAGGTGACCATCTCAGATTTACTTGAAATTTACACCATGTGAGGTAAAATATGTCTCTAAGCTAGGTTTGAAATTTTTATGAAATTGGTTCACCAGTTTTGAAGTTATGACGATTTTAGTGACCCCACCGTTGGTCGAATTTTGTACGAAAATCAAAATGTGTCTAAAATTTTTCAACTTTGAAGGGCCACATCTCTGTTAGTTCTTATCCAATGTGCAAGAATCTTTACCTCTGTGCTATATTTGTGGCGTACATGCAGAATATGAAGTAAAAATTCATGTCACACATATATCTTGGTTGCTATAGCCATACAAACTTGACCAAAAATGAAGGTCACATTTTCAAAAACTGTGACTTCGGGATGCTACAAAACTCATAATGTGTGCAACATCTGTAGATTAAGTATATATTCTGATACTATGTATATAGATGTGTGAAATAAGACACTTAGCAGTTTTATAAAGTGATTAGAATTTTCATACCAGTACCTCAAAGTTGAAAGAAAATTTATCCGAACCCGATTTTCACCCAACTTCACCCACCAGACTACCCATGTTGGCAGTTGCGTAGATCGTTCAAACTTGTGCCATTTATAGGTTAGTATGTTAGCAACATCCTGTAAAAAAATTAGCTTCTCACCTCGTTTCTAAAGTATAGGTATGATCACGCATGCTAACCCTATTTTTCGCAAATTTGTTAATATGTTGAAAATTTCATTAGTTGATGCCAACTGATGGTGTGCCATCTAGCTGTTTTTGGAGTTCATAGGTGTTTTATATTATTTTGAGATGTCCAAGTTATTAAACTAAATGGATTTCTTGCATCGGCTTTGTAAATATTAAGAATGAACGGGTTTCAAAGTTAGCTTTCGTAAATTTCAAACATATCGAAACTTAATGAAACATAAAGTTTGAGCTGTTGCAGCTCCCAAGATATACATGTCACATGAATTGTGAGTACATATTCCGAATCTATGCAACATAGATAGTATTTTGGATTAGTTTCATATGGATAGGACTATAAACAGTCGAGATATAGTATTTTAAAGTAGCGAAAAATTATAGGCATTTTAAATTTTTGTGTAAAAACGACATTCTATGGGTAAGTTTACATGGCTATTGCTATATGTTCTGATGGAGTTGAGAAATAAATATTTTTACAGTTAGTGACATACCGACCTGTAAATAGCAGCAGTTTGAAGGTTGTGATCAACTGCCTACATGCCTAACCATGGCCTTGAAGTTGTCCAAAAATTGGATTATGCTTGAATTTTTCAAAGTTTGAGCTAGTGGTTTTCTAAATCCAAGCTGCTTCTGAGGGTGACAAGAGCTTTATGTTATTGAAAATATGTCCATATAATTAAACTAAATGGCTTGCAATAATGTGGTTGGTCAATTTTGAGAATTATCAGGACTCAAAATCGGCTTTTCAAAAATTTCTACTTTTGCAAAACATCAAGTTTGAGCTGCTGTAGCAGCAAAGATATACAATCCACTTGAATTCTGAATGCTTTTTCTGAATCTACGCATCAAATATAGTATTGTTGGGAAGTTTCATATGGATAGGACCTTAAATAGCCAAATTATAGCAGTCCAAAGTACAGAAAAAATAACACGCGCTTTATTTTTCGCACCAAAATGGATCAACGGTGGGGTCGAAATGACGGCCATAACTCCCCAACTGGTCAACCGATTGATTTTAAATTTTAAATCTAGCCTAGAGACATATTTTACTTAACACTGTTAAAATATATTTTAAATCTGAGATGGTCACCTGGGAAGCACTGGACCAGTTGACATGGAATGACCCTATAAGTAAGCCAGTAAAATTAAACAGTGCCGAGTATAGTAGAAATAGCAAAACAAATTCCATGAAAACAACAAGTTTTAAATTACATATACATCATATGTTTCAAACAGTTCAACATTACTGGAGCTAAATCTACACAATCGTTACTCACCTATAGCTTTTACCACTACCAGTTTGTCCATAAGCAAACAGACAAGCATTGTAACCCTTGAACACATTATCCAGCAACGGTAGCCCCAGAGTTCTATAGACCGTCATCTGATCTGCATAGCTCACAGTCGAATCCCCGCCATCGGAAGAACCCTGACCAGGAGAGACAGCTGCCGCAGCAGTGCTGCTGCTGAACGACCAGAAGCAGTGATCAAAGTTGAACTGGTAGCTCTCACCCGCAGATCTCTCGTCGGCTTTAATGATCGTCACGTTGTCTTTCATTGATACGACACATTTAATGCCCTCCTCTGCGAGCTCCCTACAATAAGTGTGTACTGCACGTGACTAACTCTGAGATATTCAGTACTTGAACACATAATTAGACACATAATTAATTGAGCATTCATAATTATTAAAAGTTATCAATATTTTAATTAATTATATATGCAGCGCGAAAGCAGACTTTAAGTATGAATATGTACATTGAAGTTTGAACCTGCCACTTGGCAGTGTACTGAAGAGAGAGAGAGAATATATTAATTAATAATTTATTCTAATATTCAACCAATAATTCATATAGAAGCAGATTCTGAAAAAAGGCCTCTGAAGTTCAGAAGAAGGAAAGCGACTGAAAAGGTTCTTTAAACTTCAAGCGAATGATGTGGATCAATGATATAGAATGGTCAACTAAATTCTCAAAGTAACTGACAGGGTTAAGGCAAACATGCAAGATCACAGAGAGTCTAACTTTTACCATGAATTTTGTCTACTCTCAGGAAATAAGAAACATTCAGAGTTTTAGTATATCAATTACTTCTGTTTTCAATTTAATGCAAATTATAAATTCTTTAACATAGCCAGTTCAGTTGTAATAGGTTAAGACGTCAGAACTTTGTCTACTAAATATATCATCTAAGCTAAATATATACAAGCTTAATTTTATAAAAAGGCCTAAAGTTAAAAAATAGCTTAGCGTCCTTTTCCTGTTTTGAAAGGATGTCATTAACGGACAAGCACTGGATTTGAACCATACACTCACAGATCAGCAGTCAGACTACTGTATGGTCGAAGTAATGTAAGTTCTACAGAGTTTTCATTTTATTTTCTATTACTTTATTAGTCATAGAGTTCTGAATATTCATGTAGATTAAGTTCAACTGAGTTTGTATTATCTTCGCCACTGGCTGGAGCCAGTGGCGAAGTCGGTAAGATACTCAACCGTGGATCAGTTGATGCGGGTTCAAATCCTGGGCTCGCCCGTCACTTACATCGCTTTCGAGTGAGGAAACTGACGCTAACCTTAGCTTTACCAGCTTTTTTTAATGGTTTTTGTGGTGGTCAGCTAGATAAGATACTCTTGATCTTCCCTGACGAACAATATTTCTCGCTTTACATATAGGTATTTGTATTTGCATTTCATATACATGTATTAAACCTACGCATATGTGGAAATGAAGAGGAAAGCGGAAGTTAGAGAGGAATGGAGGTGTTATATACCATGGACCTGCTAGTAGACAGTGCAGTAAGAGAGAGAGAGATACATGTATTGTCTTGGCGGAAATAAACATACAATCTATCTATCTATTAACTTAGCAACATGCTAACGGTTAAACTCTTTAAACAAGCTACATCCTGATAGCAGAGCTGCAGACAAACCTCTCGGTGAAAGGTCTCACACGTACAGCGACAACAATCCCATTATCTGCCTCGGCACCAAGCAACAGCCCAGCATCGTCACTAGCCACTCTACGTCGCTCACAGCTTCGTCCTCGTGGCCTTGCAGCTGGAGTGAACGTGTCCGTCTTACACGACTGAGCCAAGAAATCATCGCTGTGCAGATCAAGGTTAGAACTGTGG
This sequence comes from Enchytraeus crypticus, assembly GCA_905160935.1. Taxonomy (NCBI): domain Eukaryota; kingdom Metazoa; phylum Annelida; class Clitellata; order Enchytraeida; family Enchytraeidae; genus Enchytraeus; species Enchytraeus crypticus. The sequence continues at coordinate 155,384 of CAJHZI010000561.1, forward strand.
AGGCTTTCTGTTAGCAGATCATCCGTGTGTCGTCTACCAGTCACTGGGGTCAAATCCCTGACACCACGCGAGGCTTGATTCGTTGTGCCTGAATTTCCCTTCTTAGAGGAATTAGACACCAGAGGGCTGTCAACCTTCGACTTCGTAGAAATCAATGGCATTGTCATGCAAAGTTATAATGTAATCTGAAATGAAAATAAGCATTTTCAACATGTGAATGCAAAATAAATACAGTATGTGAAGACATGTCTTCAAAATTATCCAAATGAATTTCAATGATTTTCTTGCTATTTAGCGCAATACTTAGTACATATTTAAAAAGTTCAAGTATGAGATAGTTTTAAAATAACCCTAAATTAACCATCCAAATCAAAATATTGCTAAATTTGTTCACCTGTAAACCAAGTAGCTACTGGCGTTACTTGAAAAACTCTCATAAGCATTCAATAGAAAAGTAATCCTTAAAAAGTGCTTGCCGTAGATAGTGAAAGTTCTGCCAAAATTACATCAGTAACTGAACAGTGCGCAGATTAACGTTTGCGCCTTATCACTCTCTCTCTCTTATTGCACTGCCTACTGGCAGGTCCATGGTATACAACGCCTACACTCATCTCTACCTTCCGTTTTCTTCTTCATGTCCACATATGAGTGGATCTTTAAATCATCTACAACATTCCTTTTAATATACCATTATTCTTGGGGGATTCTGTTTATGATGAGGTGGGCCCCCTTTGCCTTCCTCAGTTTCGCCTAACATTTACAGGACAGGGGCATCATTCCCAATTATGTTTGCCCAACAATCAAAACAATCCTATTTTTTCTGTTTGCATATTATAACCAATTTGCATATTATAACCAGAGAACACATCATCCTGATGGGATGTCAAATTAAATATAATTATTTTAGACTCGTACATTCTGTAAAGACTCCACCAGCTAACAAATTGGAAAGATTAGATTATTTAGAATAATTTATCAGAGGAGCAAACTAGCATTTCAGCGACTCACACTAGCTAATTAAAATGTTTACAAGGTAATTTATAATTTTCTGTACTGTATCAGGTAGAGAAAAGTAAATTTTATGTAAATTCATAATGTTAAATCAGAGTATAATTTGATCTATTCTTATCAAATAAATGAAAAATGGGCCATATAACAGTACAAAGCTCAACAGTTCTAAGCTTATGGACATAGCTAAATGTCAAGAGGTCTGAGAATGTTTCAAAAGCATAGTAATTGTTTAGAGGCGTCAGTTAATGTAAGAAATTTTAAATGACAAATCCTAAGGTGAATTTTACTCTCGAGGATTAGATTCCAAGCCCGGGGTACTCTGAGTTCGGGGCATTAACAGGAATGATTACATGGAAAATGGACAAAAATAGATTAATTGTTGTAACATATAGTATTGAAATTGAGAGATCTTGACGTAGTTGATCGCTTTACTATAAATGTATTATAGCTTCATATTTGTTATCTTTAAAGGTATAGGAATACAAAAACCAATAGTAAATCGTAAATGATGTGATGAGTTATCCATTCAGTCGAAGCCGACTCTTGGACACTTTATGAACTATCTGTCTCCATGTATCACGATTTCTTACCGCCTCTCTCAAATCCGCTATGCTGGTGTTGAGGTCAAATTCTACAGTATCAAGCCAACGCGTTCTTTGACGACCTCTCCTCCTTTTTCCACTGACATGTCCTAGCATAATTGATTTCTCAATTGAACTCGCTCGCATGACATGTCCAAAGTAAGACAACCTTTGCTTTGTGATCTTCTCTTCAAGAGAAATACTTGGTTTTTTGCGATCTAGCACATCTCTATTGTTAACTTTAGCCGTCCACGGGACTCGTAACACGCGTCTCCAACACCAAAGCTCAAAAGCGTCAATTCTCTTTCTATCCGTCTTTTTTAGCGTCCAACTTTCGCATCCATAGGTGGCAATTGGGAAGACTATCGCATTGACTATCCTGCATTTGGTTACGAGGCTTATGTCTTTACTCTTCAAAATTTTTATCATGCCAGTCATCGCAGTGCACCCCACTGCTATCCGCCGTTTTATCTCTGGTCTTGATTCTCCGTCACGGACAATTTTAGAACCAAGAAAGATGAAATCGTTGACTGTCTCAATATCTTCATTGTCAATTCTGATTTTGGTTTCAGCAATATCAGTTGTCATGATCTTGGTTTTCTTAATGTTAAGGAACAAACCAGCTTTTTCGCTTTCTTCTTTAACCTTTAATATCAATTGTTCCAGACCTTCCCTGCTCTCCGCAAGGACAGCGCTGTCATCTGCATACCTCAGGTTGTTGATGTTTCTCCCACCAATTTTCACACCTACAGTTGATTCAATCATATCTACCTTCCGCAATACTGCTTCTGCGTACATATTAAATAAAGACGGCGACAAAATACAGCCTTGACGCACATCTCTATTGATTCCAAACCAATCTGTGTCTCCGCAAGAAGTCCTTACTGTAGCCTCTTGATTTTCATACAGTTTTTTGTGCTCAACGCAATTAAAAGCCTCGGTGTAATCAATGAAACACAGGTAAATTTTCTTTTGATATTCCCACGATTTTTCCAAGATACACCTCAAATTTGCAATGTGATCACGAGTGCCTCTACCACGACGGAAACCCGCCTGCACATCTGGCATTTCACGATCTATGATTGTACTCATGCGTTGCTGAATAATTTTTAGAAGGATCTTGCTTGCGTGTGGGATTAAAGCGATCGTACGGTAGTTTGCGCAGTCTTTAGAATCGCCCTTTTTCGGTATTCGTATGAAGACTGACCGTTTCCAGTCGCTTGGCCAAAATCCTGTTTCCCAGATCTTTTTACACAAGACTGTCAATGCCTGAATTGGTATCGCTCGAAGTAATTCCGCTGGTATCCCATCCACCCCCGGGGCCTTTCTTGATGGAAGCTGCTTCAAGGCCCATTCAACTTGTAAATAGTAAAATAGTAAGTAGTAAAATAATAATAAAATAATAGTAATACAATAGTAAGCCAATAGTAATCTTAATACTTTGATTATCTTTACCTATTTTTATTATTTGTTTACTATTTTAAATAGCTGCTCAAAATCTTATTACCAGATCTACAGCCTAGGCATAGATATGTTTATGTTATATTCTTGGATGATATCTAACATCCCTTCAACAAACGATGTCTAACATCTTTGCTTATTATCATCAACTAGCAGTAAACTTATAATAACGGTCTTACAAGTGGTAGCCTTATCATTAATTATTCAGTGACGGGCCAGTTAACCTCAAAAGTTAACTTTACTTAAATTTATGTTAAAGTTAAATTCAGTGTTGTGAAGTAACGAAGTAAAAATACTTCGTTACATGTAAAAAGTACGCAAGCGATACCTTTACTTATAACGAAGTACCCATTTTGTCTGGGTACTTTTTACTTGTAACAATGTCATTTTTGTAGTAAGCTTACTTTTTACTTTTACTTTTAGCCGCTTATGTGAAAAACTAGCGTTACTTTTGAAATTGTATGATTATCTATCGTCAATTGTTTTACTAATTAATATAAGTTTTAGAAAGGAGAATAAGAACACAAGTAGGCCTAATACAATATTCACTGATATCGTATCTGTAACGTAGTTTAGCTAGCGCCAGTAACGGCGCTAAATCAGGTGTGTGACAAGGCCTTTGGTCTATAGTGTACGTCACACACCAATACTGTCCTTGTGTTGTCTAGTTAAGAATCTCATAAGTTGGGCATTGAGGTTTAGCGCAAAATTAACATTTGTGATTGTTCAGAGGAAAACGTCTATAGAGTTTTATATAGTTCTAACATTGATTGTTGATGGCTATCTTTCTCCGAAATAGTTTTTAAACGATTGGTGGTTACCAATTGAGACTGATTGATTGCTTGATATTGATTGACTGATTGAAAAATTATCTGATTGGTGCTGGTTGATTTATTAGCAATACTTAATTGGTGTCCGTATGACTAATGTAAATAGATTGACTTATTGGTGTTGGTTGATTGAAAGATGTAGATCGGCATTTCACGACTGATCGATGCCACTCGACTATAGGGTGCTGTTTGAGGCCTCACCAGCATCTTTGATCGTCTGGCACCGCCTGGTCGTACAATATCGTTGGTCGGTTTGCACCGTTTGGTTGATCGATGCTGGTTGGATGATAGAAGCTGGTTGATTCATCATGCTGATTCTCTTGAGTCAGTGCTGATTGGGTAACGAATGCTAATTTTTTAATCAAAGCTAATTGCTTAATCGATGCTGATTTGTTAGTCAATGCTGATTTATTGATCAGGACTGATCTGTTGATTAATTATATTTGATTGATTGATGCTTGTCGATTGCTTAGGCCCAATACTGGGTAATTGATTCACCGATGCTTTGTGATTGTTAATGATTGATTGTTTATTTTGGAAGTGATTGACTGACTAATTGGCATTATTTTACTATTCACTATTTTATTATTCACTATTTTATTGCTCGAAATTTAGGATTTTCCCATTATCTTAATCCATGATAAATTTCAAAGTTAAAAAACCTGCTCACCGGCCAACAACGCGTTCTCACCAATTTCCCTAAAAAATAAACCGTGTTATTTGTAAATCTCTTAAAATACTTTTTAAATTATCAATGCTTCTCTGTACTGTATTTTCAATCCGTATCTACGTATTGAAAATATCCCATTGTAATTCATATACTCCAATAATATGTCTGTTAAATTGGGTAGGGAAAATCATGTGGATTGGGACAGCTTGATTTGCGTCATTACTTTGGACTACATTTCTACTCCAAACTAACACATACACTGAAGTCGAATGAGATGCGCTATAGCCAACTTTATTGGGTAGGTTGAAATCCTCTTTAGCCGGTAGATTCTAATCTGTTAAAGTTAATTTGGTAATCTCCTCGTGGATTTCTTTTGAAGGTGTGGTTCTGAAGGTGTGATGCCACAAGGAAGAGGGGAGTAGAACTTGCAAAAGATATAGGACCTACTTCTGTACACCCACAATGTTGGAAGATTTTTCAATTTGGTCTGAATTTCGTTTCAAATGGCGTCGTGTTAAATAAGCCTGTAACCAAAAAACATAAGAGAAATACATAAATGATGTCAAACTCATACTCGTAGTGCTGCTAAATGAGGACTAGGCAATGTCTATTTTGTTGACGGAAAATTTAATTTTTCTATGTTCTATAAAGTGAGACAAATATTACAGGAATTCATTTGTTAACCCTGCTCCATAGTAGAGCGCGCAACCTCTCGATACAAGTTCGAGACTGCGTTACGACATGGATTTTTTCTCTTCCGGAGGGACGCGTTAAACCCCTGCTGCGTATACTTGGTAGTATAACTTGGATTTTGGTATTTGCACTGTTTTGGAATTTACTTTATGCTTGCCGGCCTGATTTTGTCTCAATAGTGCTCTATGTTGCCATTGATGACTGTAGAACTCTAATTGTTGTAATGTTATGTTATGTTATATCAAGACGAAGGATAGTTGACCCTAAAGATCTATATAATGAGAAAAGAGGTACTTTAAAAGAAGTTTAGTACAGGAATTAATTTGGCTGAAATGATGACTTGTGAGCGGAAGTACAATTCATCAATACCAGTTGTGATAGATCTGACTGGATATAGCCCATTTGGATATGTCGATGTGACAACAAAGCTAAAATATCTTAAAAATAGTCGAAATGTTAAAAAGCACAGTATCGAATAAGTTAAATTCGCTACACTGAAATGAATGTTGCAAGTAAAACTGAAACAAAATTCATGATGATACACCGATTGAATGGTAACATTGACAGCCACACAGCAAAGTAAAAGGATGGAAAGTCTCGAATCCAAATCCCTGTCGCGCAGTCCAAGTTGCATAAGGATACGTGCGGGACAAGGCAGGATTGCTGTAGCCAGCCCGGCTGCTAGTTTTCTCCGCTCTACTTTAAATTAGAACTTCAAAAAGTATATCAACAAATAAATATAACAAGCTATTGACTCAAAGTAAATTTGATTCGATAACATATAAAATAGTTGAAAGTGCTTGTCGAATAAAGCCATTGGGGTGCTCGCGTTCAAGGAGCCAATGATGAGCCGTCGGATAAACTACTTATTAACCTTTGAGTTAACTATTACGTACGATAAAATGCTCATCGAGTATCTTTGAGTGATTGCACACTATGCACGCATCACAAGGAACACTAATCTTTCCTGAAGCCGGTGAGACACCAGACAGATTCAGCTGTGGAAACATGAACGGCGGCTCCAGCACAGCATAACTGTGCTCTAACTCGGTGGCTCCGCCAAACGGAGCCGAAGAATACAGTCTTTGAGAGGAGTCTGAAAATAAGCACTGTCTGTGGGAGTGGCTTGATGAGGAGAAATGTTTGTGGGCGGGGCTTGAGGTCGTGCTGTACTGTTTGTGGGCGGGACTTGTAATGAGTGGCAGGGATGTTGTTCTGCTGTGTAGTTCTGTAGTCACACTCTCTCTCCTCGACATTCGACAGCACGTGCAGACGATAATAAGGACGGTAAATACGATACCGGCTGAGATGACGGAGGTAACAGCAATTATAATGTGAAGGGCTAGGTTCGAATCTTCGTGCGGCTGATTTTCATCGGCAGCGGAGAGTAACGGAGGTATACGGTCGTTCTCAGAAGGAATACCTGAAAATAACACAGTACACAGAAATCTGTGCATAGATGTGGTGTTAATAGTTAGCTAAGGCGTTATACCCACGGCCTGCTGCTGTTTGAAAACCTGCTCGTTTTAACGTATCCATTTAACATTAAGAATTTCAATGAAAATCTGACCAATGCTAAAAATTGCATTTCTATACAAAATTACCGGAACAGTAACTTTTTTAATAGATGTTTTCAGACAGCTAGAATACATCTATAATTAAAATTAATTAAAGTATGATTCTACAATCAAAGTAATTGTAATAATTTCTTTTCGGCTGTTACGAGGGGATATTGAGTAATAGTTAGAGTATTCGCCTCTGATGCAGGTGGCCTGGGTTCGCAGCTCAGATCAGTCAACGCACAATCCACTCCACGTGAGCATAGGTTCAACGTTCATAACTCCGGATGTGCTCAGCTGAAACAATTCACTTCACGAACAAGAATTTTTTCGACAGAATAGAACCAACCTGTCGGCCGAATTTTACAGATAATTTAAAAAATCTCGGTCATACTCGATTCAATATCAACACGTAACACAGTCAACTGTCACGTGACGTCTAAACGATGATTGAACGTGTGCGATATATATATATATATATATATATATATATATATATATATATATATATATATATATATAAAAGAAGATCAGCTGTTTTATTACATTTCTGAAAACAAACGATTTAATAACTCATTTTCTCGGATCGAGGATTGCACATCATCCAAAAAATTCATTAAAAATATGTGTGGCTGAGTTTTGGCGTTGATCGCCCGAAAGAGGCTACGAACCTATTACATCGACGTGGTAGGTAAAGTTAGCAACGCCGACTTTATTAGAAGCTCTACACTCGTAAACACCGCCATGTTGTGAAGTGACGTCATCTATTTCCAGCATCCATCTGTTTACCGCCCCATCCCCTCCACCCGTGTAATTCTTTGTCTGCTGGATTGCCAGGATACTATCTGATATCATTTTACCTACAGAAATTAGTCAACTTCTTTAATCTAGTCAGATAATAAATAGCCGATGATAGAATGTTTTCAATTCATTTTCTTAAAAGAAGAGCTTTTTTCTCTCTCTCCCTCTCTCTCTCTCTCTTTCTCTCTCTCTTTCTGTCTATCTATCTCTCTCTCTCTCAAAATGTCCTATTTGTTGATTGCATAAGCTAGTAAATATTAAAGATTATTTTGCAATTTATAAATACTTTTCGATCTGATCGTCAATGTGCATGAAATGTTGTGTCGATAGAAAATATGTCTTGCAGACGAAAAAGAAACTGGCAGACGAAAAAGAAACTGGCACACGGAAACTCTTCATGAACAAACAGAATGTAGAATGATAATAACGCGTGATGATACCATCCGGCTGGAGCCAGTGGCGATGTCGGTAAGCCATTCAACCGCGGATCAGTATGTGTGAGATTCAAATCCTGGGCTTGCCCGTCACTGACATCGCTTTCAAGTGAGGAAACTGACGTTAACATTAGCTTTTACCAGCTTTTTATCCGAAAGTTAAGTCTTTATAAACCTCTTTCACTGGAAGGCAGTGGAAGTCAAATCATAATTATGTTTGAGAGTCCTACCGTCCTTGAACCATTGTATTTGAGGGCGGGGCCTCCCAATGACTCTACAGCGGAGGCGGAGCGTAGACGAGAGAGGCGTGGTCACGTGACGATGTCTCTCCATGTCTTCAAGGTGTGTGAAGCTCGGTGGTTCTGTGTGTTTGTAAGAAACAATGAAAATATGGATAAACTATGTAGTACATTGCGTCAATGAATTTAGAATGTCTCAATGGCGTTGGGGTAACGTTATGGAGTTTTAATTGACAGATTCTGAGGTGAATTGAACCCTAATCTCGGACATTCACTGGACTGCTTACGCTGAAAATAGTCTAAGTTGTCTAATGGTTTAAACATGTGATATGAAAAGTGATAGATATCAGCATAGTTGATGATTTCACTAAAAGGCGAGTTTAATTTTTTCGACTGAAATAATGCTATAGGGTTATTCCTCACACGTGGATTTACGGACAAAGAATAAATCTTAACTTATTGTGGCTAATCTTAAGAGCTGAGCCGGAGGTTTGTGGGCAAGTTACTCGACAGCGGATCGGCAGTGTTCAAACTCAGAGCTCTTCCGTCACTGACATGCTATCGAACTGGAAACTGAAGTTAAACTTGGTTTTATCCTTTCAACTTGCAATCACACGGACATCACTGAATATCGATGAGATATTAATGATATTATTATGGGATATTATCTACTGACATGTTCAATTTTGCTCACCGTTCGAATATCTTTAAAATATAAAATCGTTGAGAAACTTATCAAATTAAATTTCTTACTTAAATTTGACATTTTTATCTAAGAGATACACAAGATTTCAACTGATAAATTAAATATAATAGTTAATCAGCTAGATATGTATGGAGTAAGTTTTATCTGTTAAAATATGTTGATATATAAACCGTAGCCTACCTCCTTTTCCATACAGCTCTTTGAAATATTCTTCATTCAGTGCAGGAAGTGGAATGGAATAATTAGACACGGCTGCACACGAATAAAAATAATTTATATTTTAAATTTTATGTTTAACTTGTCACATGGAGATCATTCTTATTTCGTCATTTATGGGGCAGTGAGTCATGGCGAAAGAGATACGATATGATAACATTATAGGAGGAGATTTAGAGCAAAATGTGATAACATTATAGGAGGAGATTTAGAGCAAAATGTGATAAAATTATAGGAGGAGATTTAGAGCAAAATGTGATAACATTATAGGAGAAAATTTAGAGCAAAATGTGATAAAATTATAGGAGGAGATTTAGAGCAAAATGTGATAACATTATAGGAGGAGATTTAGAGCAAAATGTGATAATGGGATAACATTATAAGAGGAGATTTAGAGCAAAATGTGATAACATTATAGGAGGAGATATAGAGCAAAATGTGATAACATTATAGGAGGAGATTTAGAGCAAGACAACAACAGCAGATAAAATAACAAAGGACTTTAGCCGCTCAGGCGAAATTTTATTTTGGTTTAATTAAAGTCAAAAGCGTCCGTGGTTTTTGACTTTAATCGGTTCAATAACTAATCTTTTTACTACATTATTTTATAGATTTTTTCTCTTATACTTAAATCTCTCAACGAAAATCTAACATAAAATTATACATTTTTGCAATTTATATCTTCCCACTTCATTCTCGCCATCACTTCCTTACATTCCTTCCCCTCAAGTCGCTCATGTTAAAATAATCACTCCGGAAAGGACTGAGGGTCAATTTAATACGACGATACTTGTTGACAGCGCGTCAAATATTTAGCATGATGATAGCGTAATATAAGGATGACCCCATTATAAATTAATGTATGCAAAGCTGTGATTGGGTCAGCGCAGATGTCAGAAAACTTTCAATCGTAATCTGCGTTAATCATTTTCGAGCATGTATTAAGCAATCGTTTAAAATAGCGCTAACATTACAGTTTAGTTTCAAAATATTCATATTTATTTTATATTTACATATTTCAACCAAATCTGTCTTACATGTAGTACCAGGTATAATGTTAAACTCAATCTAGACTGGGTCAATTCTAATAAAACAGAATACTATAAAATGACAAGAGAAGAATGTTACCCATTATTCTTGTTACTAAATGAAACTGATATTAACCGGCTATATGATAGTAGACCTGAGTTATTTAATCAATCATCTATTAATAACGTTTACAATGAAGTTGTTACCGTATTATACAATGCTTCTATGAAAACTATTAAAAATAGAAGTAAGAAAGGGGTCAAAAAATTTTGGTGGAACAGTTCTTTGACTGAGGTTAAGGGTTATTCCGCTAAACAGTTTAGTGAGTGGAAAAAAGCTGGGAGGCCCAATGCAGGGCCTTTATATGATGCTAAGCAGAAAGCTCATAAGGATTACAAGAAAGCTGTTAATCTTGCTAAAATCAATTCAACTAAAGTAATATCTGATAAATTACAACAACAGCTTTTAGAAACGAAAGCCAATAATTTTTGGAAATGCTGGAAGGGTCATTTTAAAAATAATAATACTTTCAATAGAATAAAGGTTGATGGCTTTCAAAATAATCGTGACATTGCTAACCACATAGCAAATAATTTCAAATCTGCTTGTACACCAAACTCTGAAATATTTCATAATAAATTTAAAGAGACATACGAAAAGCAAAAATTGGTATATACTTCCGAAGCAAATGATGTTGTTATCGATGTAAGATCCTTGGGAAATGCTATTAATTGTCTTGAGTTAAATAAAGCTGCAGGTAGTGATGGTCTGATGATCGAACATTTGTTGTATGCCCATGAATCTGTGTTGATAATAATTAAAACGCTCTTCAATATAATGCTTCGCACTGGACTGGTTCCCGACGCTTTTGGTATCGGTAGAACTACACCTATACCAAAATTCAAAGGGTGTAAAAGGGTCGTCTCAGCTGATGATTTTAGGGGGATCACTATATGCCCCGTCATCTCAAAAGTTTTTGAACATAGTATAAAAAAGTTCATTCAATTACCAACTTCAAGTAGGCAGTTTGGTTTCAAAGATAATGTTGGATGTATTAATGCAATACATACCGTAAGAAAGGTCATAAAGTATTTCAATGTCAAGCTGAGTACTGTCAATGTTGGTGTTATTGATCTGCGTAAAGCATTTGACAAATGTAATGTTTATGGCATATTACATATGCTTCAATGTAGAAAAGTAAATGCATGTATCATTAATACTCTTGAAAATTGGTTCAGCAAAAATAGTACAACTGTAAATTGGGCTGATTCTGTATCGGATTGTGTCCAACTGCTATCGGGAGTTAAACAAGGTGGGGTTCTTTCACCTTCTTTGTTTGCCCTTTTTGTTGACACAGTTTTAGACAAATTAGAAGCTTCTAAATTAGGTTGTTTCATAAATTATAACTGTTATAATAGTTTTATGTATGCAGATGATCTTATTTTATTGAGTATCTCTGTCACTGATCTTCAGAAATTATTTAATATTTGTGACATGGCTTTTACAGAGTTAGATTTACCAATAAATGTATCGAAATGTCACTGTATGCGCATCGGTCCTAGGCACAATTTTCAGTGCAAGCCATTGCAAATTAGAGAAACTTGTATTAATTGGGTGGATAGTATCAAGTATTTGGGAATAAATATTTTAAGAGCTAAATCTTTTAAATGTTGTTGGAAAGAGAGTAAATGTAAATTTTATACTTCAGTTAACACTATACTGGGGAGACTTGGAACAAAGGTGCATATTGATGTTTTATTAAAATTAATATTCGCTCAGGCGGTGCCGATCTTACTCTATGGTATTGCGGCCTCCGGTTTGTCCTTTTCGGAATTAAAAGACTTTACGTATGTATATAACAGTATTTTCTTTAAAACATTTAAATCTTACGATAAAAATGTTGTACTGAATTGTCAATGGTATTGTGGTTTCTGGCCATTTGAAATATTACTTGATTTTCATAGGTATAACTTTTTGAGTAAATTAATTGCCGTTAATCAGTTAAATGATAAAATAGAATTAGACAATTCTGACTATTTGGATTACAAAGTTTTAAAAAATAAATATGCACTCCAGACAAAAGATTCACCAGCTGTGACTCGGTTTAGGTTTTGGTCATATTTTGAAAGTCTAGTTTTAAATACTGAATAGGTAAATTTTGGTTTAAACAATTATCTATTTAGTAAGAATTTTAGTTCTGTTTAGTTTTATTTATGATATATCTTATGTTGTATCTGTAGGTGATACTTGTTTGTTTTCTGTTTTCGTTTTTGTTTACTGCCATGACTTTGGTGAAATAAAGATTATATAATTATTTAATTGCAACAAGCAAAATCTTAGAATATTTATTAAAAGTGGATATTTTATGTATGACAGATGCATATTATTACATGATCACGTCCAGTATTACCTATCATTCTGTAGGTATATGAATCCGGATATGTGACGGTATAAGCTTATGATCTCTCTTAGTGCACTACCTACTGGCAGGTCCATGGTATACAACGCCTCCACTCTACTCTGTCTTCCTCTTTCCTCTTCATGTCCACATATGAGCGGATCTTTAAATCATCTAAAATACTTAATCTCGGTCTGTCTCTGCCTCTATCTCCTTCCAACCTGACTTCTATGACCTCTTTTATCCATCTCTTCTTCCTATTTCTTAGCACATTTATCAACTGTCTATCTGTGCCAACTCTCTCCAGAACTTTCTCATTTGTAACCTTTTGAGTCCAGTTAATCCTTTCCATTCTTCTCCAAATTCACATTTTCAATGCCTCTAGTTTCCTAATATCTTCCTCCTTCCTTAAGGTCCATGTTTCACATCCGTACAATAGCGTGGTCCAAACCAAAGTTTTCACTATCTTTATCCTTGTGTCTTTCTTTAGACTTTTTGTTAATAGTTCTTTCCTATTTCCAAAGGCCTCTTTTGCTTGTGCAATCCAATTGCATAGTTCAGTCTCACATTTCCCATCATCGGTTATAGTATGACCCAAGTATTTGAAACTCCTTACCTGATCCAATTTCGTACCATTTATTGTGATATTAACTTTACCTTTGTTATCTGACACTCTCGTCACTTTCGTCTTTTTGATGTTAATCTTCATGCCATTTCCAATATAGGTATAATAATACTTAATGAAATCTCAGCTTTTGTGAAAAGCTTAATTTATTGGTCAATGGAGTGCAATTGTGGATTGTGAAAGAAGACTTTGAGAATTAAAAAGCAAACTGTTAAAGCTATAGTTAACGTCAGTTTCCTCACTCGAAAGCGATAACAGTGACGGGTGAGCCCAGGATTTGAACGCCGCCCATACTGATCAGCGATCGAGTATCTTACCGACATCGCCACTGGCACCAGCCAATAATAATAATAATATGTACTTTGGACATGCGTATAGGCCGAACCTTAGCTAGAAGAACAATAAAGGGCTATACATGTATAGTAAGTAGTTGCTTACTACTCAAAGTTTAACCATGTTGATCATGATGTTCAGTTATAACTTGATATAGAATGTAGTTGGAGAATTTACTTACGTGAAACATAAACGAGGAACGTCAACTCAAGTTTTCCGAATCCATTGGTCGCTCTGCACGTGTAGATTCCTGTATCATCTAGCTCCAGATCCCGGATGTACAGCTGATCCTCTCTGATCCGGTGCCTCTCCCAGGCTGCGTGGATCACTTGGCCGTCCTTGGCCCACTCGAATATGGGGGAGGGGCTAGCGCTCACCGGACATATCAAGCGCAATCTGTCGCCAGCCCTTCCTATCCTGTGCTCTTCTACTTCAGATGTTAATAAGGGCGGACCTTGATTATGTCAATCAAACCAAAAATCTGTTGATTAAGACTCTCTCTTCAGTGCATTGCCAAGTGGCAGGTTCAAGGTACATATTCATACTCAAAGTCTGTTTTCTCGCTCCATAAGAGCACTCCTTAGATCAACAAGTTCATCCATTCATAAAGTCTATGCCTCATCCATACCTTACGTAACCTATAGCTTGGGAAAAATATGGCGTCTGAGATGGTTTCTCGTTGCCTTCCCCAGTTGATTAAGACAACACGACAAAAAGTTGTCTTCGACCCCCCCCCCCCCCGAGGACCCCTTGGAAAGACTTAGACATTACAATGTCCCAACTTTAAAAAGCATCTACATGTAGATCTCATGTTTCAACAACCTTCTATTAATAGTAACATAGACAAGGCCAAAGCGGAAATATGGCTCCATATAAAGAATGCATGGGTTTCTGACATGTTTTGTACTACAGTAGCAAACAAAAATTACTGCTTATCGTCGCTAAAGGCACGTCATACATTTGATAATAGTTTGCTAGCAGATTTTGCGTGGTCTCCATTATACATGTAGACCTACAAGTTTCAATAGTTACATATATTTTGGAAGATGGGGCTGCGAAATGATTTAAAATGCATTTATCAAGGTGATTGATCTATTAATTTCTCAGATTAAATCAGTCATTCAGTTACTTAGCGCCATTTAACTCCACGTGCCAATTCCATGTTACTCATTGCGATTCTTACAGACTAATCAAAATATCGGTGATGCTATCACTCTGGGGAAATCATCCATCACTGTACGTTGTAAACTTCAAATAATACGACTCTTTGAGGCCTGGGAGTCTGGTCGATGTAACCTTTTAGCACCTAGCTCATTTAATTAAATGTTCGATCCCATTTGGCATGGTCAATAATCAATAAATAAGTACAAGGATGTTACTAAAGCTTCGATTAATTAATGCATGTTACTTATATCGCTATATTAATGATGCAACAATAGTTCTACTTGTTAAAGTTATTATTGGCGAGGTCGGTAAGATATTCGACTGCGGATCAGTATGTGCGGGGTTCAAATCCCGGGCTCGTCAGTTACTGACATCGCTTTCGAGTGAGGAAACTGACGTTAATATTAGCTTTACTTTTAAATAATAACTAAGTGGACAAATAAGGAGTCCAAACAAATTAACGACACATGGCCACAGCCAGCACAGCTCCTAGACCAGAAATTCAGAAAGTGGATTTTAAAACCTTAGTGTAGTGCTACTTTGTTTTAACCAATGCAATATGCAACAAATGTTGATTGTATGTTCATTAGAGGTGACTAAGCAATAACTGAGGGAGACAATGGAAAACTATTTAAAGTTTTGTTAAATCTCTTAAGGGTTTAACTTTTGCTGTGAAATAATTTGTTGATTTACAGAGTTTTCTATAGAGAACGTGAAAGGGAACAACGAATAGGATTATATGGTTTGGACCAGTTATTCGACGGACATCCGAAGAATTTTGACATGTTTCTTGCTTTGAAAGGTGACTGGTTAGTGGTCTGTACTCAAAGAAGTTGCTCGACTAGCTTTCCTTATTCATTTCTCATTCACCTCAAAATCGTCTTCTACTTTTTGAACTTTGTCCATTATCATTTAATTCAGTCAGGGTGTTTTTATCCAGATTTCTGACAAAGAGGATTGATTGGATGTTCCGATGCTGCTTGTCTAAACGCTACGATATCGAAACCTCGCAAGACCTTCTGAAAATAGAGTTGTGCACAGAAACGGACGTTAACTTAAGCTTAACTTTATAGCTCTAACCCCCACTACTGCAAAATGTTAACAAAATCATAAAAATTCATGTGCGCTGTTATAAAAAATATTGCCGCATTCAAAGTTAGAAGTATTAACATTAACAGCATCATGAGCATATTATACTGTATATTACTAACAACTTCTAGAATTACCGTTGCCTTTGATGACTTGCATAGTTAAAGCTAATAATCCCACAATCCATTGAATCATCAGAGTACTGAACAATGGAACAGAACAACAATATCCCGCGATCATCTCTCCACATAGTCATTCAAGGTATGCCAACATTCTGTTTGCACTGTGCACCGTATGCAGACTTGCTACTATCTTCAAATTCCCGAATTTATGCAGTTTAATAAACTTTCTGCTGTCGTGAAATATACGTAGCTTTAATAATAAGACTTATGCCCTTAATATTCTAAAAATTGTAAATATAATAGTAAATTGTAAATAATTATAATAATTGTAAATAGTCATTTTATGCAGATGTACGATTAGTGTGATAATAATTGTAATACATCTAAAATTAAAAGTAAAATTAAAGGCTATAACGTATTAGTTTCAATTAGCGATGTCGCTTTCGAGTGAGAAAACTGACGTTAACCTTATCTTTGCTAGCTATGTTTACTCCAGCATATAAATTGCAATGGTTAATATGATTAATAATATAAGTTAATTAACTTTGTTATAGAAAGTTAACATTTAAATCAAATCTTTGATTCACATAGCTGTTGATTGCAATTTTCTTAAAATATTGGTCAAAGATCGAAAAAATGCTTAGCACATTTTTATGCTAGTACTAAAAACGTTTGAGTTAGAAGTATTTCTAGTTAGGCAATACTTCAAGGTTCCTTCAATCCTTCCTGCAATAGAAGGTTACTTCAAAAATTTATATACCAGCAAAACAGAATGGATCTAAAACTATACGTCTAACTTTGTTTCTCCGGACTATAATGTATCGTCCGACACAATCCTGGCGTTTAAATCACGAGTCTTACCAGATAAGTATGCTGCACATAATTAGTTTAATAACCTGCGCGGAAACCATCAAGAAATACGATAACTGACGTCATTTTTGACTCTTTGCAATTAAAGCTATAAACTACACAATTCTAAGGACAGAACACCTATAGCAATCTGGCTAATGCTTCAATAGTTGAGCTACATGTATATTTAAATTCAGTCAGCTAAATGTTTAGCATCTAGTATTTCATTAGATAAAAACACTATTCTAAATCACTCTTTCACTCTAGTACACATCGCCATTACAATGAGATTAAATCAGTTAAATGTTATTAATTTCACGCTAAAATCTCACCGTTCACTTCGCACTATAATTGAATTTTAATTAGTAAGATTTGATAAAATTGGATGACTTTCCATTTTCTTTCTATACTTAAAGATTCATCAAACGATCTGGCTAACTTTCGATTGCTTAGATTTAAACATCGCAGGCTAACAGTTTCAGACAAATGGTAAAATTCTTTAGGAGAGCAATTGTTAAATGACATTACAGTATATCCTGTAAGCTTAGATTGCACTGAGAGTTCGGCTTTCAAAGTCTAATTTGTAAATTGTGTAACAGCTGCAGGATTTTAAGTAATTAAAAATATCAGTAGGAAGCGTTTCTCCTTGTAGGCGGGGCATGGAATGTGAGAGAAATGCTTTATCAAACAATATACATCTAAACTTAAAATATGATGCTAATATTATGAGAAAAAATACTTTTCGAACTCCAAAAATAACAGAGATCACGCCTCTGGGCAAGGATATGTATCAGAACTGACTGGTTGATCGCTGATCAACCCCGTGTTGTCTCATCAAAGTCTAAAGCTAACGTCCATTGATATTGAAGACTACACGAATGAAAGATACAATACCTAGAAATTATGTAAACCACGAATCACGCTCATGTTTATATTAAATTACATGGCATTGTATTACACGACATTACATGACCTTACATGACATTGTGTCAGGTTGAATAATATTACATCAATTTTATCAATTTTTTACTTTCAGTTAATTCCTGTATATTTAATATACGATGATGATTAATATTGTTCTCTACTATTAGTATTACTTTTAGAAATTACTAATATTAATATTATTATTACATTTTTCTACATTTCCCGTGTTGTGTCTGGAAAGCTGAAGAATAAATCAACCATAACTGCTCATGTCGTAAGTGCGATTGAGTAAGAAATGAGGACAGCAACGAAAAACCACCTCAGAAGCTACAGTATGTTATTCCCAAGCACTAGGCTACATTATGATGTGGATAATGCATAACCTTTTGTGAAGGTATAAACTCGTTTATCGATGGAGTGCTCTTTATGGAGTGTGAAAAGCATCATAGGAGTAGGAATATGTACCTTGGTCATGCCAATTTGCAAAACACTAGAGAGAGAGAGAGAGAGAAAGTGTGTGAGATAGAGAAAGAGAGAATATATAATGATATAAGTTATAATATATTAATCAGCCGTACGAGATGGTTGAACTGCTATGAAGATTATCCTTATCGTCTTGTGTAGTAATTTGAACAAAATATCCGATTGATATAAATTTCTGTTCATAGAATTTATTTAACGCCTGTAATGAGTGATATTTAGAAAATTTTAAATTAACGTAAAATAGAGATTTTGATTTTATATTGCTTAAGATTTCTAAGTAATTGTTAAAGAGTTTTTGATGCGAAAATAGCGCAGTTTTTCAGCCTAATTAAAACTATAAACTTGCCGACTTAACTCCATAGGAATTGTCAGCGTTAGCCAATTGCCTTAATTACTAAATTTATAAATCGATATGAAGTGATTCAAATTGAAAAACTACATGTTCTGCAATAGAGTTCACTGTCACTGAGCTAGCGATTAAAGCAAACTATTGATTGAGAGCCACTTGTATATGAATATCTGACCACTGAACTTCATTCTCTCCATGCATCAACAAACCTGGGGATGACTCATGAGTATGTCCTACTAACACTGGATGCGTGTGAGCCACAACATATGTCGTCTTCAAAACGTTTAGAATGAGTTGTTAACGGTGATGATGATTACGATGACGATTATGCAAATTAAATCGATTCTCATCGCCTTTGCACTGCAGCGAATATTAAAATTAGAAAATACTACGTCAAGTAATACGAGTACTACATCAAGTAATATGAGTACTACATCAAGTAATATGAGTACTACATCAAGTAATATGAGTACTACATCAAGTAATATGAGTACTACATCAAGTAATACGAGTACTACATCAAGTTATATGAGTACTACATCAAGTAATATGAGTACTACATCAAGTAATACGAGTACTACATCAAGTTATATGAGTACTACATCAAGTTATATGAGTACTACATCAAGTAATACGAGTACTACATCAAGTTATATGAGTACTACATCAAGTAATACGAGTACTACATCAAGTAATACGAGTACTACATCAAGTTATATGAGTACTACATCAAGTTATATGAGTACTACATCAAGTAATATGAGTACTACATCAAGTTATATGAGTTCTACATCAAGTAACATTGAATTTGAGTAATTATCAATATTGAATTATCTAAAGTGAAGTAGCTGGAGCCAGTGGCGAAATCGGTAAGATACTCGACCGCGGATCAGTATATACGGGGTTCAAATCCTGGGCTCGCCCGTCACTTACATCGCTTTCAAGTGAGGAAACAGACGTTAACCTTAGCTTTAACAGCTTTGCTTTAATATGAGTACCTTATCAGACTTATCTACATGTATCTGCTTCGAAAGCTAATAACTTAAAACTTGTGACTTTAATTACGCATAATTGTGTGACAAACAAACCCTGTCATTGATTTCGCGTTTCTTCGAATGTTATCTTTTCAATGCTTTTTTAGTTTGTAACTGTAAAACTAAGTGTAATCATATAAACAAGTTTAATCGTAGATCAGCTCTGTGATATGATAAATTAGTGCTAGCAGTTTAGTGCTGTTAGTTTATTGGTATATTTTAGTAATTTTTTGAAATTTTTCTCCATCTTTCTCTCTCTTCCTATAGTTTTCTGCCCAAATCTCCGATCAACAATAACATATTTTACTCAGAGTATGCTATCAGGAACACTAGGTAAATTACTGTTCATCATGGGCTTCTGATGGACCTAAAATTATATAAGATGTAAAATCATCTTTCCTTGAAAATTTAAATTGCATAACACAACTTTTGTAATTTTACTATTTCAAGAATGTTGAATTCAGGATTCCTCGCATATTTTTTTAATATAAGTTGTGTAAAATAATCAATCCCACGCAGGGGTGACAGAATCCAGATCTAAGCAATACAACTGTAATACGAATTATACGAGATTGTTGGTGTCTGGTGATATGAACGAGAGGCTCCCTCCAGTAATGTCCTTCTGTAAATTTATTTCAATTCCGTCTGGTCTTCATACTTCATAGCTCTCAATCAATGAAGTAATTTCATATGCTGTAGTAAAAACTCATAGATATATGTAATTCTAAAAATTTTGTGATTGACTATCGCGTCCAAGGCATAGATTAAGTAAGAATTGAATGTATTTAGACGAATACGAAGATGAAAGATTAGAAAAGCAATATCAAAAGCTTTAGTAACCCTTCGTTATTTTACTCCTAATTTTTATATAGAAAATGTCACTTCCGGTGGGAATTTGAGGTGTGAGGAGTTAATTTTGTTTCCTCAATTGGTGTTGATGACGGGTTTGATATCGAGATTCTAAATTGAGGAACAGTATATGCATTGGGCTAGCCATTTGATATCTCTTAAGAGCGATGATATTAGTATAAAATTAAATCTGTCTTCTTCTTATTATCTATTATATTATTTATATATAATCTAATGACTCTCCAAGATATTTAATCAGCCACTGATTTCACGATTCTGCACATTATTCTACTGAATTTTATGTCAAATTTAATATGCGTTTTCTTATAAAAACTAAAACATTGACATTGAAGCTTTATCTTTGTCCCATTATCTTTATAAAAACGCGTTTAAATACTTAATTACAGAACTACACGTTGTTATGAGACTCTCAAGACACGTCAAGAGTTTAAAACTTATTCATTTCCCATTCTCTGCATTTCCAGCAGAGTAATTTCCTTTGAAGCTGACAGAGAGAAATTACAAAGCAACTCAAAAGGCCCATCTTATTCCAATGGGTAATAAAATTTGATTCCAGGATGGAACTGTTTGTGTCCTGCAGAGTGGAAATAACTTGGATCACCGCTTCAGTAAATTATTTCCTTTCTGTTATGTTTCATCTTATATGTTTATGCTATGTTTATGTTTATTGTATGACATTTTTATTGCTGGAGCCAGTGGCGAAAACGGAAAGATACTCGACCGCGGATCAGTAAGTGCGGGGTTCAAATATGCAAAAGTGCAGGCTCGCCCGTCACTGAAATCGTTTTCGAGTGAGGAAACTGTTGTTAAGCTTAGCTTTTTTATACTCTTATGTGCTTATGCTGTGTTTATGTTATGTTTTTGTTATTTTATGTTTATCCTTATGAGCACGTTTTCAATTGTCAGATTTTTTAATGTTATTTTTTATTCTATTTCTAATTAAATTTTCGAGTTAGCATGCAACTAAATATCTAGTCCACCAGCACACATATTTAATGTCATTAGCAGCTTTATCTGCATGTACATTTGCAGATGATATAGTATTACCGTATACCTGAATACTAGATGATTGATGGATGATATAGTATAGTCTTATATTTCTTTCATTCGTGCTATATTTTTCTTGCAAAAAGTAAACGGAGTTTAGTGCATTGATAGAGCTTGTGCCACGTACTCAAGAGTCTCGAGTTCAAGTTTCTGGACAGTCTGTAATATAAAGACCGTTGCTGCTAATAAATATTACAATATCCTGACAACATTATGCAACGTGATGCAACGTGATGCAATGTAATGCAAAAATAGCTGTATCAATGCAACGATAAATAAAAATCACTAAGTGTGAAAAAATATGTAAAAATACAAGAATAGAAACGTATGCCAGTAGATTATGTGACACGTGAGGTATGTCATGCATAGCTAGACGAATACAATGTGATCATTTTACTTCAATGAGAATTACAAATTCACTGACAATATCATTTGCGAGCATTTACGATTTATTTATTTATGACCACTACGTATGATAACTGGTCAGACAGGAGGTCAACATTTACACACAAACAGTGCACCCCTCGGGGCATGACATGTGTGAAACAAGCTGTTCTTGCACGATAATTAGTAGCTATTTACAAAATTAGTTTTAAAAATCCACTGAAACACCTGCATTATGCAATTAGAATAATTGATTTATGCTAATCTAAGAGTTGTCTCCTGATTACTAAAGATTGGATAAATCGCAAATGGGGTGTATCAAAGGGGTCGATTAAGCTTAGCTGAGGAAGGCATTGGGAAACCACCCTAGGAGCCATATTTCCAACTATGGTTTACAATCATCTACCATAAAGGCATAAACGTTGTGAAAAGATCAATTTGCTTATAGGTAAAGTTCTCAATCAGGAGCTCTAGAACTTAATATGGTTACAAATATGTGCATTGGGTCACCAAAGACAGAGGTCTTTTCAATTGCTTTTATCTCACTCAATCTTGTCATCGTCACTGGCTCCAGCCAGTAAGTTGTTCGACCGCAGATCAGTATGTGTTGGGTTCAAATCCTGGGCTCGACCGTCACTGACATCGCTTTCGAGTGAGGAAACTGATGTTAACATTAGTTTTACCAGCTTTTACTCAAATAACAAAATAAATATTGAGTATGATTCTCCACTAAACAATGCAACATAGTTTTATACAGATAAAATTTTAATTAGTAAGTCCAACAGTGAAAACTTCATATCATCCACCGAACGAAATATTACCTGTAGCCACAGCAACCTAACAGCGATTAAATATATACTTATGCTTATTGCATGCTTTAGATATTTCACTTATTAAGTTATTGGTGTTGATTTGTCTTTGTATAATTGTCTACCGTTGAATTGGTGAAATAAAATAAATAATACTGAGGATGAGTGAGGTCAGTCAGTTCACTATTGAATAAAGAATTACTTAGATTAATTAAATTAAATATTATTAATTAAATCAATAATAATTGATACTCAATTTAATTAATTACAATAAATAATTAGAACAAGGAATAAATAATTATATTTTATAACTTTGCGTTATCATCACGAGATATATCGCAACAACAACAACAACAACAAGGGGGTAGTCTCGTAACAGGTGAACTATTCCACGAATCTAAACAATGAAAGTCTGCCTCACTGAGCTGAGTCATCTGACTGAAATTGTTTCGTCAGAGTGTTGACAGCCCCGGGCCTGACAGACTGGACCATTCGATTTGATTGTTTTACGATGTTTCACGACTAAAGTGCTTGATATTTGATCAACCGGTACAGCGCAGTGATATATGCTTCAAATAGACGAGAGCTAAATGCCCAGCCTAGAGGAGCAATCAACTGACAAAGATACAGAGAAACAAACAAATGAACGTACCAGCATTACGATCAGTCATTGGCGGTTCAGAATGATTAAATCTCTCTCTCCTTGTTTCTTTCTTTCTCTCTCTCTCTCTCTCTCTCTCTTTCTTTCTATCTATCTCTCTTTCTTGGTCTCTCTTTGTCACTCTTTGTCTCTCTTTGTCTCTCTGTCTCTCGTGTTCTGTCAAGCGACAGAGCCAAGGTACATATTCATACTCAGAATCTGCTTTCACGCTCCATAGAGATCGCTCCATAGACGTAATTACTACACAAAAGGTTTTACCTTATGCAAGCCTATAGCTTGGCGAAAATATGGCTTCTTAGGTGGTTTCCCATTGTTTTCTTCAGTTCTTGTTTACTCGCCTCTTACGACACATGCAGTTAATCAGTTTGTCTTCAGTGTCCCGGACACAATACGGGATTACAATAATTGAATTCAATTGAACTTAATGCGACGTGATGTACTTAAATGCTGCAAGAGATAAGTGGCTACCACTGGCTTACTGTGAGATATCAACAAATGGCAAACCCTGGAAATTAAGAACACATAACTTTTGACAGCCGTTAAAGGTTAACAAGTACTATTCAGATAACTTTAAATAAGTAATGGACATGTGTTGATCAAGCTCATATTTCGTTATTTATAGCAGATATTGACTTATATCGATACGAACAGTAAATTACTCTTAGATATGAGCTAGAGTTCGCTGTACAATATTATTTCGATTTCAGTTTTTCAATGAATTGATATTTAATATTACCGTCACGATATATTTTTCTTAATTCGTCAAGAAATCTCTAAGAACATTGAACAGTCTACAAAAATCCATATCTCAAAGGTGGAAACTTACTACATTAACTGTAAACTAAAAAATAGCACAGATTATTGAAGACTATGTTCATTTTATCATCCTATAATTATTACGTTTTCATCATGCTATCATTAAACAACCAAATATTAATTAAGCATAGTCTAAATACAGATTTTGTCGTCAGTGTATTGGGTATTTTGTGTTTATTTTATTTTATCATTGACAACTTAATTACCGCATTGCACTAAACATCAAATAATAATCAGTTTCGGTGGCAGAATAGGTTAGGATAACAACTACTGGTCAGAGTGAGAGTTCAAATCCTGGCCTCGTCTACGCATGTACATACATGTGCTTGTATGTTTGTGAACATTGGTATGTGATAATACACTTAAATGCATATTTGTGTGCATGCACTGTTGTTAGTAACAACTTTCCTTCTGTTGCACATTTCGGCTTGGGATTTCCCCGATTTTTGGCTGGAGCCAGTGGCATTTGTCGGTAAGATATTCGATCGCGGATCAGCATGTGCGGGGTTCAAATCCTGGGATCTCCCGTCACTGACATCGCTTTCGAGTGAGGAAACTGACGTTAACATTAGTTTTTTTGACATAATTTTTGCATATAAAACGGGAAACTAAATATCCTTTTATTAGTTGATGGGTAATCAATTTTGGTCATTAGAAGGGAAAGATTTTGTCAGAGCAGCCATCTTTCCTAAAGTTTATCAGGGAAATGCCGCGTCATTCAGAAACAGTTGAAGCTTTTCGAGATACGTCGTAACATGGTAACAGAAGTATTGGTACTCAGCCTACTTGACACATCACACCATTGACATGTTTCGGTCAACAGGTTTGTTTCAGCAGCCAAATTTTGCTTTCTCACGCAATATGTGTCATGTTCGAGTATTTTACCGCCACGGATCTTATTATACAGTATATTCCTCTTATCAGAGATTCTTTCGCCTTCTTAAGCCTGGATATCTTCATGCATATTTTTGCAGAAGTAAAATTATAGTTCTTTAAATTATAATTTACTCCTTAACCCAACCATCTTAACCTGATCATCTTAACCCAATCATCTTAACCTGATCATCTTAATTCAACCATCTTAACCTGATCATCTTAATTCAACCATCTTAACCTGATCATCTTAATTCAACCATCTTAACCTAATCATCTTAGTCCAATCTTAGTGATGTGTGCTGTTGGGGACGTCCCTGACATCATCCCTGGATGAAGAAACGGACGTTAAACCTTTATTATTATTATTATTATTATTATTAATCATCTTAACCTAATCATTTTAATTCAACCGTCTTAACCTAATCATCTTAGTCCAATCATCTTAACCTGATCATTTTAAAATAACCATCATAACCTAATCGTCTTAATCCAACCATTTTATCTTACTCTTAATTAGACGATCATCTTAACCAGGTTAATCATTACAATTGTCGTAGAAATTGTATGGAGGATCGTTTTGCAGCAACGGTATTTCTTTACATTGATTGAACTTTAAATGTTTAGGGCAAATTTATTTTAAAATTATTATCAAAAACCATATCAAACGGATCTTTATGATGAAAATTGATCAATGCGACTACATGTCTAATTTTCTAAATGAAGTTTTTGTATCAGACAACAGTGAAAACTAATTTAAAATATAGATGATTAAACATATGTTCCCCATATGTATTTGCAATGATTAGAATTTTAGTAGTAATAGCAGTCAATGAATCGATGCAGTATTTTTTTAACAACGGTTAGTCGGTTACTCTAACGGAAATAATCTAAAATCTCGTAAAGCTAAGGTTAACGTCAGTTCCCTCACTCGAAAGCGACGTCAGTGACGGGCGAGACCAGGATTTGAACACCGCACATACTGATCGGCAATCGAGTATCTTACCTACTTCGACACTGGCTCAAGCCAGTGGTGAAGGGGACCACCTGCGTAGATTTATTGAATTAAATTTGTTTTCAAATTTAAAAAAATTAAAAATAGTAATAGTAAAATAAAAATATACAATAAATGAAAAATTAAAAATATTCAAATATAAAATATAAAAAGAATCAAATCAATAAAAATAAAACAATTAATAGATAACATTAATTTTCAATAACACAAACAGCACACAAATATGTGCTAAACTTATGCATAATGCATATGCATATCGACTACTGTGAATTCAAAGTCAAACCCATTAGCTAAGAAAAACTGTCTATTAAACTATAAATATCCGAAATCTGGTAAATCTCGTTGAAGTTGTTTATAAATAATATATTTTCGTCGAATTGCTAAGTCCCATGAAAATCGACACATTTTCAGTATACAAATTATCACCGCTAGCCAAAATCGAAGAATTTGCTGATTCTAAAAAGGAGGCTGTCTGAAATAATCCTTCTAATACATTTAATAGAGATGAAATTATTCAATTCCGAGGCGAATTCTAAATCCAAAGGATCTGGAACGAGGCGATGGTCAGCCTAGCCTGGAGTTCCAAATTAGGTTTGATTAAGATTGTGTGACAACTTGACATGAATAACATGTATGCAGACACATTATGCTGACAATGTCTCAGACCAGTGCAGAAATAAAGATGCTACAAACTCCATTTTATTCGCAATGCAAAAGTGCATAAATCGGCCTGCGAGATAAATCTGCTAAAGATAACAGAATAGATCGCAAGTTAAAATATGTAATAAATTATTTGTTAGAATCATTTTCAGAATTTTTACTGCAAAAAGTTCATTAAGCTATGCTGAGAAAATAGCGATGGCAATTGAAACTTACAACTTTAACAGCTTTTATGCTGAGATTGATGCTCATAGTGTAGCTACAAAAACTCCATTAATTATTAATTTTTTGCTTAAACATGAAGTCTCAGGGGTTATACCTTATATTAACATAATTTAGTCCTCTCTGAATAACAATTGAGTTAAGCTGAATCAATGAAGCGCGACAAAATGTAGTAATTTCATGTAAAATTCTACTTATTTGGCGCTCACTCAAGCCTTTCGGTGTATGAGTACAAAACCAGATTGCAACTACTACCAATTCACTGCTAAAAACTCTCTACTAAAAACTCTCCACAAAAACTTGCTGCTACAATTTACAAATGATGCAAAACTATTTGAGTAAACTTTCTAGTACAGATTTTGGATAGAATTTCACTGATACAATTACTCTGGTAAAATTCACTAATAAAAAAGGAACAGACCAGTTTGTAGGAACCCTCTAGGGTGTCATAATATTGATTTTAAATACACTGTAACAATCACTTAATCGATGAAGAAGGATTATTTCTTAATCTTCAGCTGTTGATTGACACTTATTGGAAATTAAACGATTACCAATTAGACGTAATTAAAACTTATCTACTGTTGTATTACTAACCGAGCGTATTTTAGAACTACGGTCTTTATAGCGATCGTCATTTTTATAAAAATATCAACGAAAGTATTGCTAATGGTTTACAAGTTATATAACAGCAAATAACATAAATTTATGTTATCAGTATTTTACAGAAATAATCAGATGATGACAATGCGCTGGTTCTCCCAATATAGACAACATTTATCTATGTAGGATCTGTTTCATCAACTGAAGATGGCAATTATCACAAACAACATTAGAATTTTCAAAACCACTGCTTTAAACATTTCACCGTTTAAAACTTTCCTGTCCTATTGTCATCAGGGCGTCCTACCCATCCCGTCCTCTGGACTTTTCTAATTTAAGGCGGCGACATAAATCCGCCCTAACGAGCGCCGTTGCGACCAGGCCGATAGGACCCCGAGGCGGGCCCTCGACGGCGGGATGGGCTCTCGAAGTCGACCACATTATGTCAATAATTGAGCGAACCGACTGCTAACTGACGATAAGAATTTAATGGCTGCCACGGTCACGTGATCATTTCTACTTCCGCATCCGTTCGCTTGAGAATTAGGGTCAACGCAGCAAATTAACTTGTGGCTCATCCGTGATGAACGACTAGGGTCTCCATAGACCCTTATTTTTAACCTGTCATCATTATGTTGATACCGTAATAATTGATAGGCTATAATTGCGATGATTAAATACTTATTTGTATGAATTTATTATAAAGTTTTAATTTTATGATCATAAAATTATAACTTTATAATTACATGTTATAACTTACATTATAACTTACATTATAAATTAAATTTCATTATAACTTTAAATTACATTATAACTTTAACTTACATTATAACTTTAAATTACATTATAACTTTAACTTACATTATAACTTTAAATTACATTATAACTTTAAATTACATTATAACTTTAAATTACATTATAACTTTAACTTACATTATAACTTTAAATTACATTATAACTTTAACTTACATTATAACTTTAAATTACATTATAACTTTAAGTTACATGTTGACGTGATGATGACGGAATAGAAATTCAAAGGTGAAATATATGTGAAATTATGAAATTATGAAATTCTTTCTAATTATTATGAATATATTGAAAATGCATCAATTAATATGCAGTACTATAACATATAGTTATTAAAAAGAACCTTGCAAAATACTATAGTATACTCTCTCTCTCTCTCTTTCTCTTAGTGTATTGTCTACTGGCAGGTCCTGAGTACATAACGCCTCCACTCTTCTCTGTCTTCTGTTTTTATCTCTTCATGTCCTCAACGAGTCGATACTTAAATTATCCAACATTCCTAATCTCGGTCTTCCTTTGTAACCTTTTTTAAAAAACAGACCGAGATTATGAATGTTGGGTGATTTAAAGATCCACTCATATGTGGGCATGAAGAGGGAAAAGGAAGACTTCGTATACAATGACTGACTCTGTCAGATACATTGCCGGTACCTTAAAAACATTATAACAATGAGCATAACATCATATCCTCAGCATCTCTCAGCTCCTCGCTGGAGATCTTGACTTGTCTCGGATGAATAGACTAATGTTGTTTATGTAGCATAATGTAGGCAGCCTTCCGGTGCAAAACCAACTTTCATACGTTTCTTCTTGGGCTTGTCATATAAAT
Organism: Enchytraeus crypticus; assembly: GCA_905160935.1. Classification (NCBI taxonomy): domain Eukaryota; kingdom Metazoa; phylum Annelida; class Clitellata; order Enchytraeida; family Enchytraeidae; genus Enchytraeus; species Enchytraeus crypticus. The sequence continues at coordinate 184,583 of CAJHZI010000561.1, forward strand.
TGCCTACTTTACTTCAGAAGCTAAACTTGTCGTTGATATTCTTATATACCATGTAGTATTTATCTCATCAACGTTAGGCCTAATCGTATAGCACAAAACTGGATCGATGTTTTTCATTGCGTGCTAACAATATATAATAAAAATGAATAATAAAATAATAATAATAATAATAAAACTAATAATAAATCATAATAATAATAGAAATTATTCAAAGAGAATTAATACTGTAGATTACTGGATCATTAAATCCAATAATAAAAAAGTGATCAATGTGTTGTTGTTAACTAATGAATCTTCCATCTCATATTTGGATTTAGGTTACATTCAAAATATATATCTGTTATATGTTATGCTTTCTCTCATATTATTACAGTCTGCGGTTTGTCAGATTGATGATGGAAATAAAAAGGAATATATTATTAATATTATGTGCCGCATAAGCAATGTTAGTATGAATGAATTTTAGAACCTATCGGCTTCTTCTCTATCAGTTTAAATGTCAACGTTTAGTTTTGCTGTAGGCTTTTATATTTATTCTATTATTTATTTATATATTGCTGCCTATGCAGAGGTCTACTCTACTCTAGCTTCGAAAGGGCATTCCGGAAACTACAAAGCATTCTTTTAAAGTAGACTATATTCTTTAGTCGTTTGGCACAGTAAATCTCTCTCTCTCTCTCTTTCTCTCTCTCTCTCTCTCTTTCTCTCTCTCTCTCTCTCTCTCTCGCTCTTTCTCTGACAGGAATAATCGAAAGAGAAAGAGCTCTCTGTCGACCTATATCATATTTCTCTTCTCTTTACGAAAATGCCATGACTACTAAACATGACATAGTAATACTTTAAAAAGAAAATATATATACGTGCATATTCAAACAGCTATTTCTTACAGTAACCTGGTGCTAAACTGTAGAAAATGTCAGCCAAACTTCTGATCACAGCATGAAGCCTTGCAACTGAGTAACAGGCTAAGTACAGATCCCATTTCCTGTGCCTCATTTAAGACATGGCAATGAATGACTGCATTAATTTAAACTAGCAGATCTAAGACGACCCAATCTATATCTTAATTTCTATGGACTTCTTTCACAATGCGCTATGAACGTAATTAACTTCAATTAATTAAGTCAATTATGACACTGTGGTAATCCATGCTGATATTAAAATAATGAAAGGACGCGGGATTTGCAGTGCTTGGATTTGCTGCGCGTCAATGAAGAAAGTTTTGCTTCTTCAGAAGCGGTTAATACATGGATGGGTGATCACCTTGGAAGATTGAATGTTGACAGCTTTTGAATTAAAAATCCTCAGAGAAGTTTGAAGGTTATTCTTAAATCCGCGCCGGCTGCCATCAAGCAACGAAAACTAGAAAAACATGGGTCTAAAAAACAAAAGCATCTGAGCTTTCCTACCTAGTGCGTTGTTAAAAAATATTTGTCTAATACGTCGTAGGTCCTTCAATGCCCAACTCCTCTATCATGTTCCTTCTGGATTAATGCTGACAAATTTCAGCGAAGAATCCATCCATCAAATGCCATTATATTTAAAAGTTCGCATTGTTACCATCAAAACATATACTAATATGAGGATTTAAGCGACCAATACAAACTATCAGTGTGGAATGTTCGTGAATGTTCTCGGAGGAGTTTTCTTAAACATTTTTTATTGCAAAAACTCCTATTTATGCTGTTAAAAAATTAAACAGCACTAAAGAATCCCAGTTCTTACAATGTTGTAGCTCCATAAGACAATTAACAATTTGGACGAATATCTAGAAAATTTTGATGTCATATTTTTAGTTACATCCTTGGACTGACACCGTCTATAGGATCCAACACTCCACTCTGTTCATCGGATTGGATTTGGTTTCATAGTGCTTGTTGTTATCGTGAATAGCAATAGCATTAAATTCCTCCAAACAGTACAGAATAAATAAACTGAAATTAGAAAGTACACGGACAATTTAAAAAGATCAGAATAAATTTGAATCAATTAAAAAATTCAAAAAGTAGATTTACATTGCAACAACGGAGCAGATCTAAGCCCTATCCGGCCAATTTTGTATCCTTGTTTTATTCCGCGGATTCACAATGGATTTATTATTCCCACTGGAGTGACCTGCGCGCTTGGATATCTATGAACCCCATTAACACCATCGTTAGAAAAGCATAAACCAAGCTAGTTTTTGTAGTAAAGATCCTGAATGTCTTGGTGGCTCAGTGTTTAAGCAAGCTAGATAACGGCATGAAGTAACTAATGCCATTCCCAAGGTCCTGGGATCAATTCCCGATAGAGCTGATCAGAGAGTAAAATCTCGGACATTCACCTTTCAGTGTACCCCAGTACACCTTACATCTTGAAGAGCAGCCCTTCAAGCTTCTGACCTTGACGTTAAACTTACATTTAGAAAAAGTAATGATCCAAGACTTCATATACGTACTCGTAGGCAAAGCCATACTGCAAGTGAATATGCATGTAGGAGCAACATCAACAACAACAAAATTAGAGTGCTACTGTCGTCAATGACAACATTGAGCACTGTGGTACCAAATCAAATCCAATGAGCAGAGTGTGGGGTCCAGAAAAGTGTAGGCCGCATATTTGGCAGAATTTTACGAAAAATTTCAAATAATTCTTTGATAAATTAAAAATTCCAATGTTTATATTGCAAAATATTTATAAACTTAGAACTGCATAGTCTCACATTTTAGCTTAGACCTAATAATATAATTTTTAAAAGTTTAAACAGGCTTAAAATGTAATATACTAAGAATCGTAGCTAGAAATTTTAAATAAAGTAACTTGATAGAATTGTTTTCGGTTCGCTACGACATAAAATGATACAATACTGATTAATATATGTAAAGTTTTGCGCCGTAGATTGAGAACTCATTTTAGTTCAGATCCATCAATTTTCCAATCTCAGAGTAAAGTCTTATACAGATTTATAGGAACTGCTGTTTTGATCTGATGATGAAAAATCATTGCAGCTGCTTTTGACTGAGTCGGAATAAAAAATTATTTAAATAATATCACTAATTAGGCATCAAAACAATAATTGCTATAGCCGAATTGTAGCAAGGTCACATGGCGGTATTGAAGTCAAAAGTATTCTAAATAATGAATGAAGTTGTGTCAGCAATCAAGGGCTACTTTACAAAAGCTGCTTGGACTGCAATGGTGAAAGAATCAAATAATTGCATTGAATGATTGTATTAGCTTAACGAATTTAAAATTCATCAAAAGCTGATGGGAATACTCAAGTGGATTTCAGTCATCTCATTGCAAGGTCATGAAATGGCATGTAGTCATATAGATAACTATAAATAATACTTTGAAATATACATTATAACTAAATAAAAAATTGGAATATTTACTCTTTTATCATTTTGTTTTCGTTCTTAGGTCCAATTCCTCACTTGAACCTAGGCCTTGTTTAGTTATAGTGTTGATTTGTGCAAGGCAAGTTGGTCGAACAACTGCACAAGTTACCGATGATTTATTTCCAATGTAAAAGGAAGCGTCCAGAGGCGTCATCTGCCGAGTACCAGTGGAATTCTTACGTATTAGGTCACTCGACAGATGGGGGGAATTGTTCCACTCGTGTGTGTAGGTGGCAGAATTACTTAACAATCGGTTTTTTAATGTCGATTCGTGAGCTTCGCTGTTTAATAATTTGGTGAATGTGTAGTCGTGATGTTCTACGGACAAATTAGTAGAATCAAACATTTTATTCAGAAACTTGTTTTCATCGCCTTTCGTTCGTCCATTATATTTCATTGCATTACAGTTTTCCACGTTATTGTTGCCTAGATCATGGATTGATTTCCCGTTTGTCTCTGATGTTTTAATGCGCTTGAATGGAGTAAATGCCGATGATTTCACACTTGAAATCGGTTGTTCGAAATCCATAGTCCTGGAAATCATTGTGGATATTCCTGACCCACTATCCTTATCCTTCACGGCTAACCGTTGACTCGTCGGCGCTGGCAAAAATGTCGAGGGTGCGGCAGTGACTTCTGAAAATGATTTGGAAAAAGGAATGCCGTCAGGTGGAAAAACGCCAGGTGGAAAAATATTACGGCAATTGCGCAGAACGTTTGGACGGATCATGAACGCCGTTCTCATGGAGAGTCGATGACCTCGCCGGGACGGGGCAGCGTTGATCGAGTGAGTGCTCTCGTGCACTTTCAGGTTACCCTTGGTGGAGAAAGCCTTAGAACACAGCGGGCAGACGTAAGGTTTATCCCCGGTGTGGGTGCGGATGTGGATTTGAAGAGCGCTGGCGCTGGAAAAAGGTTTTCTACAGGTGGCACAAACATGGCGTCTAGAGGAGGAGCGCTTCTGATGTTTGGCGTTGTTCGCGTCCAATGCTCGGAAGGCTGCCGAGATGTGCGGAATGGAATAGCGATCACTGGATATGAAGTCCATGATTGAATCTTTGGATGATTTTGATGAACGATCAGAATTTCGACTTTGGTATGTGTTTGTAACATTTGTGTTTTTATTATTAACGCTGTTGCTCCTCATTTCCACGTTTTTATTCTTGTCATTTACTCCACTATCTTTTGAAACCTCTGGCCAGTTTTTAGTTACCTGCTCTTCAATTGCGGTTTTATTTCGGTTTGTTTGAATGATAATAGGATTTGAAGTCTTATCTCCGTCGTATTTTGACGTTAGATCTGACTTTAAAGGAAGGACTAAACTGTTTGGCCCCACAGACGTTTTACATGCACCAATAATTCGGCTCTTTGATTCTTCACTCACACTGAATGAAAAATTGTACTCATCTTTGTCCTTATCGCGTTCAGTAGAATTTTCGGTTTGAGTTCTAAGAATAATTTCTCTGATTTTCTCCAGTGGATTTTCTCTGCCTACCGTGATCTTTGCTGAACTTTCCGGTCCTCTTTTACTCGAGAATCCGACATCGAAGTCATTCTGGCAGCATTTAGAATGCTCGTTAGAGTAAATGTCTTCGTTTCTCCAGAAGAGCTCTTGGTTTCGTTCTTGCCACTGTCTGAGAGTTCTTTCAGGTTCTTCGTAATTTATCATATCGGTGACTCGGTGATTGATTGATTCCTCGTGATTGTTCATATCAATAACTCGGTAATTGATTGATTCCTCTTCATTAATCATATAAGTAACTCTATAATTTAAGTTCTGCTCCGATTCACTTCCGTTCGGCATCCGAGAGATTCCGTTTTCCACGGATTCTAAGACATCATCCTCTAGAGATGGATTGTGTGGATCCAGGTGAAAATCTGCATCAGAATCTGAAGAGTAACTGCATTGAGGTGCAGCGCGACAAGAGTGGGCGGAGTTTTCTCTCTGTATGGTCCCAACTTTGAATATTTGATCTCTAAGAAAACTCTTGGTTTTGCTGGAGTTATAGTTCGATGACTGATTTACAGATCCTTCCGTCAAAGCCTTAGGTGCACATGATTCTTCGTTATCAGCTAAATGATTTTTATTCTTTTCTTTCAGTTCCTTGATTCTGCCAACTTCCGATGGTCCGTTACTATATACCTGTTCCTTGGACATGTTTGCTTTAGTTGGTTCACAGTGGTTTAATAGAGATTGCGAACAATACGATGACGTGGATGTTGCAGTCTTATTGATATTTAGAACAGCTTGGTCGAAGACGCCATTGTTATTGAGCCAAGGCCTTCTTACAAAATTAACTGTTTGATTAGTGCAGCTAATCGAAGGGCCTACTTTTCTGTCTAACTTCGATTTGCCTTCATTAAATTTCTTATCAAATTCACGATTAAAGCCACTGACATTTTTAATCACCCAAGATCTCTTTTTGTTGCACAGCTTGCTCGCAATAAGTTGACCGCTCCAATCACTTTCTGATTCCGCGTCGGACCTTTGACAGCTTGTATAACTCTGTATTCCACTGATTTTGGAATTGATTGACATTTTTTCTATATACTTTCCAGCTACAACCTTTCGTCTATGTTTCATCTCATGAATTTTCCAACGATATGCTGTTGAAAATCGCTTACCGCAAGTGAAACAGCGAAAAAGAGGGCGGGGCCTTTCGATGAAAAAAGACCGAATCTTCACGGCCCGCTCTGAAGAGGTGGAGTCAGTATTGAGAATAGTTTTATGGCTTAGATATCTACGGAGTCGTTTAGATTTTAGATAGTGTCTATGAACTTGCCGGAACTGGCAAGTATTTCTTGCTAAGAAATGTTTACAATAAAATTTCTTAACATCACTGGAGGGCATTGCATCAGATTTTACTACATCGCTGAGGAGAGGTGATGTTAATTTTGACATTTCCAACGAATTTTCTTCAAAGTTCACGATTTCATGTAGTTCGCATGTAGCAGCAGCGGTTTCAGTATCAGCTCTCTCAAAACTTACATTAACTAAATTTTCAGGCCAATTTTCTGGTCTATTTCGCTTGAACCCTGTGACACGGAGTTCGTTGACCTCTTGATATCTGCAGTTATTTACTATTTTTCTGTCTTCATTTTCTACGACTTCTGCGACATAACTCTTTTTACAATGTTCCGATGAACCCAACTCATTGTCAAAATATACCGATTTATGTTTTATCTCAAGACTTTCTGTATTCGCCTTACTTCTTGAGAAACTGACATTTTGAACTTTGACTGGAGATTCATTTTGTTCGCTTTTAGATTTGTCAGCTTTGCGCAAAGAGAGATCAAGGACTTCGCACTCGGAGTGCAAACGATCAGTGGAAGGATACGAAATTGAGTGAATGCCATCAAATTGTGATAGTCTTCTGCCGTACACTCCTCCAGTGGGGCTCATGAGTAATGAAGTAAGGTTTTGGTTAAGCCACGAGGAGCGGCCTGACGGATAAGGAATTGCGTATCTTCTGCATTCGTCGTCGCTCTCTAACGCTCCGGTAGGCATATTGCCGTTGTCACCTGTAAACACAAGTATATGCCAAAACTATTTTGTCAAACAATTATAATACGTAATTAATTTACACATGTTGTGTCCAGGTTGCTGAAGAAAGGATCGAACGTGGACTGTGCGTGGCATAAAACAAAAGCAAACAGACAAAGCTGTAAGATCCAAACCAACGTCAGAAAGGACATTTGGTTGGTGAGAGCCGAGGCTCCAGATATTGCTATAGAATTTTTAAATCCCTACCCTAGTGAAACTGAGATTCAAGGGAAGATGATGATTATGATGAATTTACTTTTACTAAATGTTTTAATTTTTTAAATAATTGTAATAAGTCTTTAAAATATTTGTTAACATAATTATAACTAACAAATGGCTTGTTAATTATGTTTTATAATAATTGGATATGTTTTTCCAAAGTAATCGAAGTAAATAGATCTAAGTCAATTATAAATCAAGTCCAAGTCAAGTCTAAGTCAATTCTAATTCAAGCCAAAGTAACGCCTAAGTTTAGTCTAAGTCAATTCTAAGTCAAGCCTAAATCAAGTCTAAATCCAGTCTAAATCAAGTCCAAGTCAAGCCTAAATCAAGTCTAAGTTAAGCCTAAGTTAAGTCTAAGCTAAGTTTAAGTCTAAGTCAAATCTAAGTCAAGTCTGTCAAGTGTAAGTCAATTTTAAGTCAAGTAAAAGAGAGCTTTGCTAAAGACATTAACTTCGTGCTCAGGGAATAAAAATACACATGTAGGATAAAAACTAAATGTATCCTCTCAAATTCAGATAATTTCCCACCTTAGATCTTTCTCGATTTAGTATATAACTACCTATATAACTTGGCTTTACGTCACTTCGTAGTCTCCATTTTCAGTAGTTATTTTATAATTTAGAAATTAGAGTTTTGCAGTTTTAGGATATTCAGCTGCCTAATAAATCTTTTCGTCTCTCTCTCTCTTTCTCTCTCTCTCTCTCTCTCTCTCTCTCTCTCTCTCTCTCTCTCACTCTATCTCGAAGATACAAAGTTATAAGCAATTAGTTTCCTTTACTTTATTCACAGCCCTCTGCTTTAGTTTGCACATAATTATCAAAATGACCTATGTTTTTATTACACATCATTAAACCCATCATCTGTGTTATTATAGGAGACGCTTGACATGTGCAGAGTTAGATATGCCGCCCAAAAGTCCTTTAAGATCTCGCAAAGTCCATTTAAACTGAACAATAAACTTAGAAATTTAATGACTACTTATGACAGTTGATAACTGAAGTGGGTATATAATAAAAACAATTACAAGCAATCGTCATTTACCGCCTCTATGGATTGTTTCACTATAAATGACTTAGATTGCCATAATAATACTCAGGTGCCATATTTTTATTTCCAAGTGACAGATTAAATTGTGTTTAATTTGTTATAAAAGTATAAACAATTTTAAAGATGCGTGTAGATAAATAAATCATAGTTTTGCGGCTTTTAAATGCCTAAAAGTCATTTGCTCAATTGACATCCGTTCTAATCAGCTAATTCTTAGTTTTGTGTAATAAACCAAAGCAATTAAATCCAATAAAGTATTACTTTATATAGCAGGAATATTATAAATTATTACATATAATATAGTTCGACTGAATAATAGCTATACGTCCGCCCAAAAAATAATTCAAATTTTATTTATTGTCACAACTATGTACTGTAGATGGAAAAACTTAATATCAATTAAGATATAGCATAACAGAGTATATGAACTCTATCATTCCCTTTCTTAGTCTCTATCTCTGTCACTACCTCTATCTCTATCTCTATCCATCTGCCTATCTCTATCATTAACCTTCTGCAAAAATTAAAGGTCCATGCAGCATATTTCTATTCTAATGCTCACTTTATTTATATTAGCGAAAAAAGAAGAAAGAAATTAAGTAGTACAATAATAAATATTTAACAAATAAAAAGAATACGTAGAACTATGCGTTAAAGACTTTACAATTACTTGGTTTGGGGACTATGATAGACTGGGCTTCTTCAATCTTCACTACAAATGTCCCTCTGGGACAACTGACAGCCAAAGAAGTTATAGTAGATATCCAGTATAGGCCTACATGAATAAAATTAAATCAAGCCTAATACGACTGCATTTTTGTAATGTCTTACATATAAAAAGTTTGACACAACTCAGTGATAATAAATTATGATTTGTAGCTCTATTTTTAAAGATCTGCCTTGGTCTATTTTCAATGATCTCAGTCTGTTTTGCAAGTTCTCTCAACGTATCTACCACAGAAAAGATTACATTTGTTGCCGCCAATATCATGTCCTTTTTCAAAATTCTGCCAATTAAATCCCTCGATTACAAAAACCTTCCGTTAGAAAACCCCTCCTTATAAAGCCATATTTCAAAAAGCCCTCAGTTAAAAAGTTAATCTACGACAAATTCCCCCGGTACAAAACTCTCTCCATTACGTTATCTAGGTGTTGAGGTGATAGTCCAGATCAGTATAAACAAGCCGATGACGGCATACGCCTCCTTCTGAGTCGTTTGCTGAATAATAGTAATAATAATAATAATAATAATAATAATAATAATAATAATAATAATAATAGTAACAATAATATTTAACAATCACAGCAGTAATAATGAAAATAATAATGATAATAATAAGTAATAACAGTAATAATTATAATAATAATCATAATAATAATACAGGTATAACATCCGTTTCCTCATCCAAAGATGGCGTCAAGTATGTCCCACAGACAGGATCAATTACGGTTCAATTCAGAATCAGAAATCAACTGAATACAATTTAATTTCTGAGCGGAATCAGCTTTAAGTCTAGACGACTCCAGAGGTTAGATGGTAAAAGATATAAATATTATTTATTTTATAGATTTATTTTATTTATATGTAGGCCTACTTTATGTATATATATAAATGCTTTAAGCAAAAGCCCTCGGAGTGTGTCAACAACAAATCTATTAGTAATAGAGATTAGTAGAGAATTAACACTTTCTGTCTTCCGTCATCCTTTTCATGTTCACTTACGAGTGGATCTTTAAATCATCAAACATTCCTGAAGTAAAAAGGTAAGGTTAATGTCAGTTTCCTCACTCGAAAGAGATGTCAGTGACAGGCGAGCCCAGGATTTGTACCCGCACATATTGATCCGCGGTCGAGTATCTTACCGACTTCGGTAAGATACCCGGATCTTTTAGAAGTAACACTTTCTGTCTTCCTTCTTCCTTTTCATGTTCAACTACGGATGGATCTTTAAATCATCCAACTTTCTTAATCACGGTCATTTCTGTAACACTTTGTTATATCTCAGATTGACAGAAGTCGAATGGCAAAAGAATGATGCAATAAAAGAAATTGTAAATCACCATTTGACACTATGACATTGTTAGCTGAAATTAAAATGATGCAATTCATGTACTTCAAACGGCGATTGTTAGAATTTGTATATTCTTTATTACTGCAAATTAAACATATAGCAGATAAATAATTGAGCAATTAAAGTGGATTGACAGTTAAACGAGGTTATAAAGGCGTCATGATATTCGCTTAGTTTATGTCATTAAATTTCATGATTGTCGCTGAAGATACGCACAATGTTCTGAAGAGCGGGGTCGCTATATACCGTGGACCTGCCAGTGGGTGTTGCACAAAGAGAGAGAGAGAGAGAGAGAGAGAGAGAGAGAGAGAGTATAGAAATGGTAATTTACAGTTACCGACTACTGGAACATTTGTTGGATGGTATCGTAAACTTTAGCAAACAACCTTTAGAAAGAATACAATCTTGTTTCATAATGCAACCAGCTAAGCACAACCCGATGCCACGCTGCTGAAGTCCAGGTTTAACGTCGACATTTACACCTGAACGAGACTTTTAGGGGCAAGTTACTAATAAAGTAGATAAGCTTCAGTCTCTGAACTCTACGTTTAATAGTGCTTCATTTTGTCTCAATAGTGCTCGATGTTGTCATTGATGATTGTTGCACTCTAATTGTTGTTATTGTTATTATATTATTATTCTAGATGTCGAGACTAGAGCTATAAAACAATGCAATTTGTATGTAAATGACTTTAATGTATTTTAATCTGAGCGTCTGACCTCAGCAATGTTTAAGAGAGAAGCCTCGGGCTCTAATTACGGTAATTTTATCATCCAATTTCCATAAAAGTCATATTTAAAAACTTATCGTAATGACAATTGAAAACCTGCCGGTTAACAACTTTAGCATGGCCAGTAGATGGTTCTATTAACATGACGCTATTATAAGAAGACGAGTTAAGAAAACATTGACTTTTTTTTACATAAACATGAGTTAGTAGAGCCACGCTAGAGCATTGTAGGCCAACTCAGTTTTATCGACACCGCCTCTATCTGTATAATATCAATCAGCGTTGTAGCATTAAAACCTCAAATGATTTCAGTAGACTTTCAATAAGCCTTCTGCAAATTTATATCTTAAGAGCCAGTTATCCGCTTACATAATAATAATATGAACGTGTGGTATGTTTCCATACTTCAATCATTACGTATATTTAAAAGGCAAATTTTTCTTACTAAAGAGATTATGGTTTAAATCACAGTTCATCCCGTCGCTAACATGCCTTTGAGACAAAAGACTATTGGTAAACTCGTCTTTAGTCTTTTTAACTTAATTGTAAATTTCAAATTAGACCTACACGCAGTTCTATTGAAAATGTAATTTGTAAAGAATTTGTACGGTAAGAATACCAAGCCGTTGTAAGAATATTAGTAGAAAGTATGTTTTAAAATGTATACATACATAACAATAACTGAATAATATTAGAATTATATATATATATTATAATATATATATAATATATAACATATTATATATATACATGTATATATATATAATATATATGGTCTATTCGTATCCCGACCCTGGTTAAACTAGGATTTATAGGAGGATGATGATGATGATGATGATATATATATATATATATATATATATATATATAATAATATAAATATATATTATATAATATATATATTATATATATATATATATAATATATATTTATATAGTTTTGTACGATAGGAAGAAGAGCAAAATGCTCATGCTGATATAAAAATAAACAATACACTATTTACCTGGTTTAGGATTAGAGTTTCTTATCTTCCAGGTTTCCCAGTTACAAGAAGACTCCGCTGCTAGTGCGTCACTTGAGTTCAGACTCCTTCCACACCTTCCACCAGAGAAATTTATTCCTTCAGATGATGTTGTCCTATTCCAATCGATGTCCCACGGGGTGAAACCCAGTTTACAGCCGTTTTCGACGTCCGGATGTAGCATCAACGACGGATGAGAATTGGATTGAAATAGTTCATATATAGGCCTCGAATGAAACGCATTAACCGATTCGCCATTTGTCTCAGTCTTAGATTGTCTCTCAATGTGTTCCTGGTTGTAATTAAACAATGGAAGCATGGAAGCGGTGGCTGAATGAATGCCAAACAGTGGACTCACAGGAACTGGATTCTCAAAAGGTTTGTCATCATCACGATTAGATGACATAGCCTCGCCAATGGACGACGGAATAGGGACTGATGGGAAAGAATGCCCTGATGAAACTCTTGACGATGATATCGTGGCAGAAGAGCAAGGTGAAGACGAATTCGTTGCAGATGATATGAGAAATTCGAGTTGAAAACGTTTCAGTAAGTTGAGCTGATGCAGCTGCTGTTGTTGTAGAGATGATATGACGGATCTGAGAGCTTCCGCTTGCGTCATCGTCTCCAAGACAACGCTTTCTGATTGGTCACGTGACGAGTCGCTGGCAAATTTCGATTGGTTTATAGTTTCCTTTAATCCTGCTAAAGGTGCGTTTAAGAACGGCGGATAATTGTTAGGTAGATATTGGATATGAGTGAAGTTCATGGCTGAAGAAAGTGAAACTTATTCTCTTGAGTTAATAGTAAAATACACAATGTATTTAAACTAGATATGGTACATGAAAGAAATGCTTTTTGCTAAATTAAACATACTGGATAAATAAACCTAGTCACTAAGGCTACAATGATGAACTCAAGATAATATGAATTCAATGGCAACTGAAAAATACAAAACATTGGCATTTACAGCAAAACAATCTTTTCATTGCTACACATTACGATTTCCTAAATGAACAGCTTAATCAACTTGTAAGTAACGGTAACCATTTATCTTCATGTTTAGAAGAATAGGCTGTCAATAAATCAGAAACCACATAATGTTAAACTCTTTACCGATTCAGTTACTACAGAGAAAGCAACGTTAAGAACTGTACAGTATAAAGCTTTACCGCTACGTTTAATTTATGCTATGTAAGCATAGACAGTAAGGAATAGCTTATCAATTACTTAGTGTCCGGGACAATAAGGAATAGACAAACTTTTAACTGTACGTGTGGTTAGAGGCGACAAAGCAAAAAATGAGAAAGGCAACGGGATATCGCTTCAGAAGCCTTAGTTTTCCCAAGCTATAGGCTGCATTTGGCTAAGCAGGATTGTTTTTTCAGGGAATGACACCCAGCCCAGTAAATGTTAATAATAATAATAATAATAATAGAGGTTTAACGTCCGTTTCCTCATACAAGGATGATGTCAGAGACGTAATCCTTAGTCAAAGCTGTTAGTCTGAGGAAGGCATTGGGGACCCACCTCTTCATAAGCAGAATCTCTCAAGTATAATGGTAGATCGTGTTAATTGACTTACAGATACACTCGTATGTAGACATAATCTTTCATATGTAGAAGAAAACGAAAGACAGAGAAAAGTGGAGGCGCAATAAACCATGGACCTGTCAATGGGCAGTGCACTAAGAGAGAGACAGGCTGCATAAGTTACGGGAATAGCATAGCATGTTGTGAAATTATTAACTTGCTGATAAATGGAGTGCTCTATATCTGGAGCGTGAAAGCAGATGCTCAATATGAATATGTGCCTTAGACCTTCCACTTGGTAGACCACTAGGGATATATATATATATATATATATATATATATATATATATATATATAGAGAGAGAGAGAGAGAGAGAGAGAGAGAGAGAGAGAGAGAGAGAGAGAGAGAGAAAGAAGTAAATATACTGTTTGAGCCAGTCCGGCTGGTTATCAATCCCGTGACCTTTCGCTTATCAAGCTATCACACTACCAGCTCGGCCACTAGATAGCACTAGACCACTGAGCAAGTGCTCGCTTTTGAATTTAAAAATTCATGACGACAAAGTGTGAAGCTTATGACCAATCAGGACATCGATTAATTAATCAAATGACAATATTTAATTTAACAAAACGAGTTCAATAACTTTGACGCATGGCAGACGTTTTATTGTAATGCTCTCTGTTGTAGACTGACAGCCTAACACGCACTGTATGTAAAATGCGATGTGCAACATGCTAAACCAGCGTGAATAACGTCTATTATACGATGTAAAAATGCTATAGGTCGTAAATACATGCATATAATACAACAAAGTTAATTAATCACTAGATTTCGAGTTAATTACTTTAATATCTATCGCTACATCAGTCCTATTGTTCATAATAGAAAACTTTATTTTAATTTTTTTAAACTCATCAACGACTCCCATTTTAATAATATGTCTACATGTCGTTATTTCAGACACATATTTAGTAAATTATGATATATTTTCGTTTGCAATATCATTGTAAGCGCATTAATCACGAAGTTTTGGAGTTTGAAATTCCGTATATACGAGATTTTTATTTAAAATGTAACAAATTACAAATAAAATATAACTTAAAAATTTAACAAAGCGACACTGATTTAGATATAATTTCTTAATTTTAAAATTAAAAGTGACAAATTGAGATGCTGTCACCCTGTCTGGATGCTTGAAATCGAATGCCGGAATTAATTCTAAACTGAAGTACAAGTATTGTACAAGTTATGGAGAATGGATAAAATTATCTGGACCCAAAAGTTACGAATGAGGAAGTTTTGAAAGAGAGAAAGAGAGACATATGTTTATTTCGACAACAAACATCAGTGTAAAGTCACATACTTACAAAATGTACAAAAAGAGAAATAAAAGTGCACGATTACAACATAATCAAAGAATGAAAAGAAGGAAAGAAAGAAAGAGTTGATACAGACAGACAGTTGATAAATGCATTAAGAAATAGGAAGAAGAGCTGAATGGGACACATTTTGTGGGTGAAGCTGGTAAAGCCAGTGTTAACGTCAGTTTCCTCATTCGAATGCGATATCAGTAACGGGCGAGCCCAGGATTTGAACCCCAGACATACTGATCCGCGGTCGAGTATCTTACCAACATCGCCACTGGCTGGAGCCAGTGGAGTGGAGTTTACTAAATGGTAGAATGAATGGTGTGAGAATCAGAGGCAAGCAGAGATTAGAAATACTAGATGATATAAAGATCCACTCATGCGTAGACCATATTAAGAGGAAACAGAAGACAGAGAAGAATAGAGTCACGGATCTGCCAGTAGGAAGCGCACTAAGAGAGATGTAAAAATTTTTATTTTACGAAATTTCTAAGACACGGTTTACATAAATGTGACAATAAATTTGATAATATTGTTATTTGATTATATATTTTGATTGTACAACCCTTTCTATGGTTGCATCAGCTTAGCTCTCCTCTCGTATGCATGCAGCTAACGACGTATAAATTTTCAGTTACAACAAACTAAAACCCTGGAGACTTTCAACTTTGCAAGATAGTAGCGAACTTATGTACCATCCATCTTGTAATATCTGAGTTATTTCATTGATATGATTTGATTGATTCGTAATGGTTCTCTTGCGAATAGATAACTGTTGATCAAGTGCCGTGTTTGTCAAACATGACGTATGGTATTGACGCATTGATATGAGTTTGTGAATAAGCTCAAAATGATTTCTAATAATGAATTTATTTCTTGTACGTATAAAACTTTTTAAACTAGAAATTAAAAACTATCCATTTGTATATGCGTAATTTAATGCTTATAGTTTTAAACAGTAAAACTATTACAATAAACAATTCTGAAAGAGATTAAGATATCTTTTCAATAATTTCCAATTTTAAAAGACTGTAACATGGATATAGTCTGATTTAGCAAATATAAATAAGATTCAGACAATAATTCGTTAGAATATACTGAAATTTAAAGAAAGAAGAATGTAATATTAGAATATGCAACCAAATTTAATTAAATACGGTACTCAATTGTTAAAGCCGGATTTCATTTAAGCTGTGCAAAGAGATTGTTTGGTATAATAAATAATAATTGGAATAATGCAGGAAAAATAAATGGAGAAAAACAGAGGCCGTATATATATTAAATCATCTGATAAGGCATATTCATATGTAGGATTATGTGATATTTAAAAATAGATACAACTCTAAAGTGGTGTAAAAGTTATAAGTAAAGAGTCTGCCACTAGCTAGTATCTTTAATTGAAGAAAGAGGCACAGATATACAATGTGTGCATATATATATATATATATATATATATATATATATATATATATATATATATATATACATATATA